>JBBPRK010001575.1:0-11545 GCA_038093075.1 Boletus patriciae | reverse complement strand
GCCACCCATCATCCGAGAAAACCTCACCCCCGGCCCCAAGTATAGAATGGCCCCACACGAACGCATGCGACCGCCACCCAACGAACAGCTTTTCTTTTCTTTTCTGTTGAATCTTCTCCTACTTACACGCGCCCGTAATTTTAACTTACCACAATTAATCCTCGCGCTCATGGCTTACATCCCTAGCCACTCTCGGAAACCACGCACCCCCCCCTGCTCCCCCATCAGGGACCTCGAGCCAATCACATAGACCCTACATACGACACCTACAAATAGCTACGACACCGCCTGTACTGTCCAACAAAGGGCTATGCCCTAAGGACATTAAACGAGGTTACAAAAAAAAAAAAAAAAAAAAAAAAAAAAGAATAGAAAACAAAAAAATATTGCAAAAGGTTTTTGATTTCGAGAGCTGAATTCGGGAGGACGGGTTCACGAATGCAAATGGTTGTTTAATTTCTCAAATGGACAGGATCAAAAACACCCAAAAGAATATTGTAAAAGATTTTGGATTTCGAGAGCTGAATTCGGGGAAATGAGTCGCAAATGCGAAATTTCTCCAGTGGACAGCATCAAAAAAAATGTCGAAGGCTAGATTATGCTAATCATGATCGGGAAAGTGATTTCAAAACTGAGCTGACTAATGGTGGGAAAATATTGCCGTACATATCTGCAATGCCAAAGTCCAAACCTCTCGCCTTGCCTCCATTGACCTAGACCTTATGAAGGTGAAAGAGTTGAGTTGATGGTCAAGGAATGCAACCTGCTCCTGTGTAAGTGGGCAACCTGCCTCGGGTACATCGACATTTGAGAGATTGAGTGGTTCGTGGGTGATGAATGGGTTGTTGCCGGATTGGTCAGCACCGTTGTACTGGCGGTGATGCTGGAGGATGTGTGGGTCATCGATCGCCTCCCAGTCCACACCATACGCTGTCAGATCATCAACTTCCTCCTCGACCTCCTCCGGTTCTGACTCAAATCCTCGGAAGCCATTCTCCAGCATCCCGAAAAAGAACATATCCTTGGGGCTCCGCTGGTGCTGATTAGGAACTGTCATGATGTGACTATTCCAAGATTCCGCCCATTCCAAAAGATCAGTATTGATGGCATCGAGGAATAGGTGATGAAGGAGCCACATATGGCCCTCCACATCAGGGTTAAGGTCACCGTTACATTCAAGATCTTGAAAAAAAAGCTTCCATTTGTATCCAACTCCGGTGGTAAGGTCTCGCCACAATCATTCGATACGAACATTGTGTACGCTCCTAAGTACACATTGGTACAGATATACATAGGTGAGCTCCAGGCTTACTGTAAATGTTTGCGAGTGCTTACCGTCCCCAGATGTAAGAGCCACGTCCCAGGCCTCTTGCCTTCTCCATACAGGCAGCAACATGCAGACTCTCTGTTCTGTGATCACCTCGCACCCTACTGGGTAAGCCATGCTCTTCAATGACATCCAGAAAGAGATTAAGTACTGTTTCAGCACGATTGTTATTACTTGCACAAATGGCAGTGACGAAGCGCAAGTAGCCATCGATGAATGCGTGGATCACGATCTGCCACTGTATGAGACCTGATATCAATGTGATCAGTGTAGTATCTCCACAAAATAATGATGGTTCAGGCTCACCATGCTGTCCATCGTGATGCCACAATGAATTGGGACCTGGAACATTATAAACCCGCCTCTGGATGCATCGCGGCCTAAAAGCACCAGTGGGTGGTCCATGAACACGAAGATATGATTCCTCCAGCCTCCGTTGAGGGACATGATGGCCGAGATATTTCAAATGACCGTCAATCATCCGCCGCCCAAAAACTGGAAATACTTCAAGGATTTGCCGTGTTATTGCATCAAGTTGTTCGTCAGTAAGTCCTGATTGATCTCGTGAGGCTGTGGTGTACAGCCGCACAGTGTTTCCATCCTCGTCTGTATAGTCCACGTAGACGGGCTCTCCAGGCTCTACCAAACGGTGCTCGAGTGCACGACGACGCACGGTGCGTGGTGCACACCCAAATACCATTGCAAGCTCAGTTGGCCCACGTAGGCTTAACGCAGCCTCCAGTACATCAGGATTGATGTGAACCCGAGGCCATCCACATTGCCCTGTGTGGACCACCTCTGTGAGCATTGGTGGGGGCATATTGGGAGGGTCAGCGGATGCTATGGCAGCTTCATCAAGATGGCGAAGCATCTCCGCAATGCTACTTTGAATGACAGACAGCTCGCCAGGGGGGATAGTTGGACTGTGCTGTAAAGGCTCACTCAATACCCTAGGCACATACCAAATGCGAAGAAGACAGACTTGGTTGACAACCCCAAGGACCCGGTGACATTCACGCCGCACATGCTGAAGTCTGGAACGGTCACCTATCTGGGTACGCAATGATATGGTCACATGTTGCCCGAGCTCAATGAACGCCTGTCGGATGGTGTCGAGGGGTAGTGGGACGAGCGGTGAAGTCATTTCCGTGTGGACTCGGGCTCAGTGGAACTATAGGTCGTCATCTCATCCAAGGCTTGGCATCGTGATTTATATTATCAGCGCATAGGTCCCTTACATGTTCTGTTCCGCATCCACTGGTCCGGGTCGACCTGCTGGATTCCGAGGAGATCTCAACATTGTATACCGTGAGTCGAGAGTGCGCTCCGGCACGTCACTTAATATGCCAGAAATGTTTCCATTCTGAAGTGATGGATATAGCTGCCAACCTCAGTGGATCCTTCCCGGATAATGGAATTACTCCTAACACCCTAGAAAGTGAGTCTATGTACATGTTCTACATCAGCAAAGTAGCACATCACTTATTTATCACTTATGTACATTTCCATCACTTATGGCTACTTATGGCACTTATTTACATTCCAGTTCCCACAAGTACGATTTCAAGTTCCCACAAGTACGGTTTCAAGTAGCAGTCGGCAACTTGCAAGTAATGACATGACGCCGACAAGTACATAATGCACACTACATAGTGAGGGCGGCTGTGCGTCTATGAAATGATCTCAAAAGCATGATGATCCACAAATTTATTGACATAGAACAGTCGGAAATTATCATATGAATGGCAAGGGCGAAGCTGAGGGGGAACACGATGTTTACCATACACGGGGATGAGGTGCGCAGCCCGGTAAATGCTGTCAATATGAATGACACTTATCCCCCGTTGGTGCTGCTGATTGACCTGTGGGCGCACTAACCACATCCCTGTGTCTTCGTCAGGCTGGTCTCCAACTCGATCAAACCAGTGCACCACGGCACATGGGTAGTATACACCCTTGAAGTGGAAAGAAAAAAAAGCGAGGACTCAAACAACCTCCAGGCCCTTCATCGGCTCCGTGTCTGGGTTTACATTCACAAACGCGCAATCATAACGTGGGGTCTCGTTTCTCCAGAGAGGCGTAGAACGGATGAACTCACGTCGCATGCCATGTATGCCACTGACGTCACTGGGCGCATAGAACATGGCAGACGCTGAATTGAAGACACCAATCTTGCCATCATATCGAGGATAGTTGGGATCATCAGGGTTATCGCATGACCTGATGGGCGATTGTTCGAGTAGAAAATGTGATATGAGGGTTGAGAGGTTGGGGAGACAGAGCTCGTCGCTGAGCTGAAATATATTGTGTGCACGTTTACGTTCTATATAAACAGTTGAAGCATGAGGCCTACTGGAGTGGCCATGAACACTTACGAACAGTGTGCGCCAGATGGACACGGGCCTCAACGGCAGTTGGGTCCACATCGACTGGTTCTGCAGCTCCATCGTCTTCTTCAAAGGGTGCATTTTCTCGATCTTCGGGTGTAGTAGGCGAGATGTCTTGCTGTGGGTGTCCATTAACTTGGTAGTCTGCTCGTCAATTGCAAGGCACATTATCATTTTGAACTGCGTACCATTGCCAACCCTCTCTGTATCGACTAAAATATGTGAATCAAGCATACCTCGCGCAGTGAAGTCACTGCGTGCAGCAGTGAGTTTGTCGAGACGTTGGTTTGTAAGCAGCATTTGGCCAAGGGGTTGGTTTCGATTAGATCGTCGGTATGGTTCTTTGATGGCCTTGATGTGCTTGGATTCTGTGATCGAAGAACATAGGCCGTTGGGGGCACCAAACATGCGAATCATGTCTGAGTAGTGCTTCATTGAGTGCTGCCGTGGGAGGGAGAATGTCATTACCACATGTGATTCAAGAAATACTTTGCAGTACCGGTAGAAGCGCTCAAGCGCATCCTGAATTTGGGCAAGGGCTTGCTCATCGATAACATTGCGTCGAACGAGATAACAGAACTCGAGAAATGCGCGGACCGTGCGCACCATCTCACGGGGGACGTGTCCGTCAATAGCTGGTAGATAGACCTATGTTTCTCACATTAGTTTTAGTAACAGGTTGGAGAAAACGTACATCACTTACCTTCATTAAAGCCTTCGAGTCATCCCCGGTCCATTGCTTGAAGTTGCGACCTTGAGGAAAGCGGCGCAGACCCGCAAATGAGGCCACTGCAGCAATTCTGCGGAACACTATCAGGCAACGTAGTAACATAGAAATGAAAGCCAACTTACCTATGATCAATGTCGTCCAATACGGCCTGCGAATGCGCATTGCTGTCTCGCCCGCAGATGAATTTTTCAATCCAGTCGACGAGATGGTCTTTAAAGGCGCCTTTAATTAGTTGGTGCAAGATGTCAGGTGTGAGCAAGATGTAAATGTCGGCCCGCGGGAAATCATTTGTGAATGGCTTGACGTGGGCAATGAATAAAGTAACAATTGACTATAATAGATGAACTTACGATGAGGTCGCCTATGATGCCATATTCATCCCATAATAAACCCAAATCAATCTCCTCCACGAGCAAGTTTGTGTGGTCTTGGCAACGGTAGAGCGCATCAGCGTCCAGATCTTTGTTCCTGGCCATACATCTGAAGGTGTCGAGTTAGTCATGGGAATTGCAGGAGGCTATGCGCAGACTTACTTCGGACACCAGTTGCGCACAATGCACGATAAGAGGACTTGCTCTTCGTAGTCTGCAATGTAAGGCCCAAGTGAGTATACGACCCGGCGAAAGTAGCCATCAGCGAATTTCTTGAGTTTCCATGTTGACATGAACGGCTTCAGACGATCAAGTATCTTCGAGAGCAATCGGTGGAAGAGCTGGCGTCGGAACTTTCGAAACGCTGGTGTTGCTGCGTGCTCCTTTGTAGCTGGTATATACGGCATGAAAATGGATTTATATCAGTAGTAAATTGTACTTACTTTTCGGCATCGCCAGGAAGGCAATGAGTTTGACGCCATTTTTATGTGCGTGACGTGCAGTGTTATGTAGATTCCCTATGGAAAGATAAAGTGGGTAGTAGTCGTGTTGGCCGGTTGCGACAGACACCGTCGTCTTGTCTGAACCAAGGATGATGGGGACGAGTAATGCCCCATGTGTCGCGGGGTCATGAGCAATCATGTCCTATCCAAACTTCAGTAACCAGAGTCACGCATAATACACAGAGAGTCCTACCGCCTCCTCCCATGCCCAATCCCCCGACATGAAATCTTTCCAGTGACGTGTATTTGTTTCTGCATCATATTCCCTATATGGAACAAAATCCATTAGGTTTGTGTAGTCCGCGCTGCCTATAATTTGCGACACAGCGCTATCAGGATCACGCATCCATACATCATACACATCATGCATCCAGGGAACTGGATGGTCCGGCCGGTCCCCATTATACTTGACCCCGAAGCACTCCCAACCAATGTCACCAACTTGTATACTGTCGATTATGTCGTACAGCTCCGCACAACTGCTGAAAGGTGGCCGGCCACCATGCTTGTGGAGGTAAGCTGCAAAAATGTCGAGGAGCTTGTTCACATTGCTCCCTGACATTTGAATTTGAGTGTAGAGGAGGTCTGCGAGCTCAAACTCGCCACGGTCACTGAAGGGGCCCCAGTCATTGGACGCCTTTTCGGTGTAAGGTTGAGGTACCAGTGGGACACCGTTAGGTAGAAATTCGCCATTTGTGTTGCAAGGGCGGCCTGCACATTGGATTTTTAGAATGAGCTGATAAGTCGGAGCATGGCTACTTACTAGTTAACTTGGTGTGATAGTTACGATAGAGCTTGGCACCGGGTCCGTGCCAGCGCGAATCAACCACATCGCCTTCCATGCCAGCATAAGGATAGACATCCCCACAGCTGGCTTCATCGTTAACCGGCCCAGCAGAATTGGGAGACGTAGATATAAGACTGGGCGCCGAGGGGTTGGTCAGAAAGCTGGGATGGAACCGATTGATGTGCTGCGTAAGCCCTGCCTTGTTTCCAAACCAGCGTCTACAGCCAGGGATTTTACAGGGAATACGGATGGGTGTCTTAGCACGACGGCTTGAGCGAGGAAAGGGCATCGACATGGGCGGGGGGCGGTGGAAGTCGCAATCACAAACCCAGGGACAGCAAGGGTAGTGGGGCGGCAGATCGTTGAACAGCAAATTGAGCCAGAGCCACCAATATCGCACAAAAAGATCCGGTTCCTAGTAGCATGTAAGGTTAGAACTGAACTTGCAACATAAAAAAACCTTTTGACCCACAGAAGAATGGCGGTGAATAATTTGACCTAGCTGTTTCTCCGTCATTCATTCTGTGTTGAGTTCACTAGAGTCTCTTGTGTAGCCGTTCGTTATGCAGGAATCCTCAGTGGGGCTGCGGGTAGTTGAACGGCAAATTGAGCTGGAACCACCAGTATCGTGCAAAAGGGTCCGGTTCCTAATAACATATAAGGTTAGAACTTACGATGTAGAAAAACTGAACTTACGACGTAGAAAAACTTTGCGACCTACAAAAGGGTGGTGGTGGATAATTTGACCTGGCTGTTTCTCTTTCCCCCGCCATTCATTCAGTGTTGAGTTCACTAGAGTCGCTCGTTTAGTCGCTCGCTATGCAGGAATCCTCGCAGCCTACTACCTGTTCTCGTCGGACTCGCACGTCAAACGCACAGAAGCATCCGGGTCTGCCGGATGCTCCTCCTAAACGGCGCACACCTACCGAAAAACAATCTGATGAGGCTCAACAGTTAGAGCTCCAGGCCCTGAAGGAGGCAAAGGCACTACTCACGTTGGCCAACATCACAGCCTCTGAGGCAGGGATGGAAGCTGCCCAGTCGGCAAAGCGCTCAGCATCCAGAAACTCAAAGGGCATTCGTCCGATAGTGAAAAGCTCTGCCAAGGAGAGCGTCACTGCTGCTGTGGTCCCAAAAGGTAGGCTTCACCTAGACTAAGATGTGGATTAGCATCGAAGGACTGACCACGCTTACTAACCATGCTTACCCATGCAGACAACAATTCTGCCACTAGTATGGCAGCCAACAGTGGGCTCGAACTGCGTGTTACCACCACTGGCCCGCAGCCGAAGAAGCCTAGCACCAAGGTTGGATTGCGCGAGCTTCTTGCGGCAGCACAGGTTCGTCGCCTGAGAACTAAACAGTTGGTGTCGGCGGCGGCAAAGGTCCATGGCCAGCCACCGCCACAGCTTGATGGGTGTGAGCTCGAGCACCTTTGTTCCAAGACGTAAGCATCTTTCCTCAGGCTCTATGTTATTACTCACCGAGTCAACGCTTTTTTTCATCAATATGATGCGGTCGTCTGCCAGCGATCGGCCCCAAAAGTTACTGTCAAATGTCAACCAGTGGATATCGCGCATGGGAAAGGAACAGGAAACCAACTCAGAGCCGCTGCCGGTGTCCTGGACCATCAGCACAGCGACAGAAGGTCCACCGTCGACTATTCCATCTAATGCTACACAGACTACTGGAGCAACAAGCGTTCAAGCTGGGGATGAGGATTGTGATGTGGACATGCAGGAAGAAACCACATACTATGGTGATTTTGGAGAAGACGGTGACGATATGCAAGAACAAGAGGCGGTACGATTGGCTGGGAAAGATAAAGTTGTGAGCAGTGTCGCAATGATCATGACCTTTGTAACAGTGTCCTCACTTTCATTTGCAGGACCTCATCAAGTTGACTCAACTTCCGCCTCGGTTGAAGGAAAGTACGACCGCTTTGAAACGCAAGCGTGGTCCTGACACTACTGATGCGCCTGACATCATGGCGGATACCTGTGAGGGTGACCTCTCACCGGGTCATGAAACGGAGCGAGATGAGACGACGGAGGAAGATGAGAACGACGGGCAGCCGGAGTCAACTGGCCATGTGAATACTGCACAGTCGGCAGGGCGTTGCCTCACTGCAGCCTCTCGTTTCACCAATCAGGTATGTGATCTGATTGATCTGAATAATCACTAACTGCTTTCATAGTCATGTATCAACGTGCTTGTGCGGCCAGCCAAAAAAGTCAAGACTGCTCCAATCAGGGAGAACGTTCCCAGCACCTCCACTTCTTCGCCGTCTTCTGGCTCTGCCATGTCCAGCTCCGTGACAAAAACTTGCCAGTCGACAAAAGCACCACATCATATTACGCAAATACCCATCCCAACGTCCAACGCCGCTTCTTTGGTGACGACGTCCAGCCCTGCCAGTGCCACCAAACGTTCCAAGAAAGCTGACCTCCCATCGGAGTTAGTGGCTGACGGTAGGTGGCAAAAGGTTTTAATACCGACTTTACTTTTGTGGGCAGGTGGAAACGATGATGTTTGGGGCGTGACACGTGCCTCCGTCGCCTATGCACTGCCATTAATTGTGGACTATCACCAAGACCTGGACACGTCTACGATGGACTTCAGCTGGCATGGCCCCATCGTCTCAGTGGTGCGCCTTGGATTGCTACTACCGAGACCTTTAAATGACAGGCGTCAACAGGCTTATCAACGTTTGTGTGATTGGCGGCACAACATTGCCTCCACCTCTCTCACAATCATCATGTCACTACTGCAGTGTGCCGAGAGCGACCGTGAAGTCAGAGACATGGCCGATATGCTTCTCGAGGGCTGTAGTTTCATGTATAAGGACCTCGATTCGAGCAGCACGCAGAAAGCCTTCCGTTCCCATTTCATGTTGCAGCTCCTCAATGCAGCGCACCTACAGTACGTGACTGGTGCGATGCAGTCGGTCATGTGCATTGATCCCCCATTAGGTAACTACGTGGGCGTCATTGGCTTATGTGGTATCGCGGTTTGTTCATCTCGCTTTGTATTCTCACAGCTGGAAATTGATAGGATCTGTCTAGCTGGAGTGTGCGCTACATTTGGCATCGGACGGTCACATCACGCACCAGACGCTTCAAGCCTTTGATGGCAAGGTCAACCTCCCGAAGACTCCTCTCAAGCTGAACGAGCATTCTGGAAAGGAAAGCAACATGTCATTCGCGTTCTCCGAGCAGAACTGGGGTGCGGCAACAAGACAGTTGACGGAAAGGGTGAAGAAGCGCACTGTTGCCGAGATCACGTCCATCGTTGATGACGCCCGCAAAACTTTGTTGCCGGTTTCAAAGCGCGAGGCTCCTGCATCTTCCACAGTTACCATGGTCAATCAATACGGTGACATCTGTGAGTCATACTGTTTGGCAGTACACTCTAAGCATCATTGCTCACTTTTCTAGAATCCCCACGTTGTCGCCGTCCAGTTTCTCTGCATTCTCACCTCCGTTCCCAACCCTCTTTGCCATGTCTGTTATTGTGCATTTCCCGGGTCCTCCCTGTCCCAATACCCGCCTTAGCTATTTCCCCCGACTTGCTTCGTCCCGATACCCACTTTGGCTATTTTACCCCGACCCGCTTTGTCTCGATACCCCCCATTGGCCGCATTCTCTACTCACCACCCATTTCGCTCGAATGGGCTACTCATTCCATTCCTTACTTTTTTGCCCGCTTACTACTCGTATGGCAGCCGGCGTGTTGGGGCGTCATACTTAATTTACTACTTGTTTTGTAGCTTATAATCCTTATTTATGCATTTTCTCGCTATTACACGTGTGTACAAGCAGTGAAAAGTGATGAACAAGTACGTTCCAGTAATGGAACCTACTGGAACAAGTAACGATTTACTTGTTTGCAGCTTACTTGGATTTTACTTAGCGAGTTGGCAAGTAGCTGTAAGTAGCTGTAAGTAACGTGTTACTTTGCTGATGCGGGAGAGCTCTGATTGGCTGCATGTTTCTAGAGTGGGCAAGACCGTGAACTTACCCTTTGAAAAATAAAAGTCGAACCCACTTTTCCAGCAGTTTTTTCGAACTATGTATTGATAGGCTGGACTCCGGAGAGTGTATAACCTTGTGATCTCACGCAGTTCCTTCTGTTTCCACGATGGTAACGGGTCGGCCGCTGCGGTGGGCGCAGGTGGGGGCAAACTGACGTTGTACGTGAAGTTACGGGTCAGTGAAGAAACATACTTCAAGTTACGGGCACACCGTATAGTGGTATTTAGTAGCCTGAGAGCGACGGTGACTGTGACGTCAGCTGTACTCGGGCCTATGTACTCACAGCCTCACACCACCGTTCCCGGCGCCGGTTGTTCCGAAAGTTTACAAGTGTCTCTGTCACCCGTGCAAGCAGTTTCGACAACCATAGCTACCACGGCTTCCGACGGCGACGAGGATCGAGGACACCATTATCCAGGCCCCAGCAAATAAGCGCTCAATGAGTGCAATGAGGTAATAGGCACTTCAGGTTATTGCATGCTGCATCATGCATCATGTACGAGATACTGTGGGTGACAGCTGTGGGCCCATGTTAGGTTGTCTATTTAAACTCTGGTTTGTAGGACCCGTACTAAGTAGGGCTCTTCAGGCTTGGACAAGGCCAGCCGGGTCCGTGCGCGCTCCGGAAGGTTGGGTGTCTGAACAGCACCATTCCGGACAAGGAGCGAGTTGTCAATGGCCGATGGGGCATGATGATGGGGTACCCTGTCTCTCTGGGTTCCTCTGCGAACGCCGAGGTCAATCATTGGTAGGGCAGTGGAAGCTGACCATGCTTACCTTTGTCCTCAGGCTTGAATGTTCCAGGAGAAGAACCCGACATCAGCGATGCTGAAAGCTGCGAGTAGGAGAGCGACCACCCAGATGGTGGATAGACGGCAGTGAGATTCGAGACATACCGATGATCGCAATCATGTCTCCAACACACACATTGGAGTGGATCGAGAATGGCCTGCAGGCTTGGTGGCCCGCCTGAGGACTCCGAGCATCGAGGGCGCCGGGGATGAACATTTCGCTTGGCGGTGCTCGGGCTGACGAGAAAATTGGAGGGTAGACAGGTGTTTATTAAGGTATTAGGGTATTCAAGGCTTTGAAAGCGTCCAAATTCTTTGCGATTAGGGTAGTAATAGGCTTCGTGGGCCCAAACTACATAGGCTTCAAGTGGTTACGCCGTGTGGATGCGCTGTAGTGATTAGACCAACTTGAAGGCTGGATACAGGGAAGCACGCTATTGATAAGTCGAAGAGAAGGTCTCGTTCGAGTCGAAGCAAACAAGATATGGCATCAGGAGAAACACAAGACCCTGATAAATTTTAAGGTTTTCAATCAGCACTTTACTTATTGCGAACAGTTTATATTGTCATATATGCTACATATTCCAATAAATTTAGATGACCTATCTTGCGAGG
>JBBPRK010001574.1:0-11547 GCA_038093075.1 Boletus patriciae | reverse complement strand
CAATTGGAAGAGCACAAGACTATAATTGATCAATTAATCTTGAGGTTGCCTGTTCAAACCAGGCAGGTTGGATTTCTTTTTTGGTTGTCCCAGCATTACTGAGTGCATTATAGGTCAATGTGGCTATCCATTTGTGTGCCAACCTTAGCTCAATTGAAGGCGCACAAGACTATAATTAATCAAAATCAATCTTGAGGTTGCCTGTTCAATCCAAGCAGGTTGGGTTTCTTTTTAGTTGTCTGGCATCACCAAGTGCATCATAGGCCAACATGGCCATCCATTTGTATGCCAACCTTAGCTCAGTCGGAAGAGCACAAGACTATAACTGGTTCAAATTAATCTTGAGGTTGCCTGTTCAAACCAGGCAGGTTGGATTCCTTTTTGGTTGTCTGTCATACCCCAGAATTTGACCATGTCCAACCCTGACCTCAGTCTACTTTGGATTATCTCACACTACTTGAACCACTCAGTTCACCCTTGGTCCCATCTCATATCACTTAGACCACTCAGCTACTTGGACTTAGTATATCCTTCTATGGACTATTCACCCATATCCATTTAGACTTGGTCATCTTGTCGCTCCTGCCAATTACTTACCTCCACTTGTATTAGGCTTGTTCCTAAAATCCAGTGCATATGCCACTCAGACCTTAGGATGCTGCCCCCCATTCATTCACCTCCAGATCTTGTATCCCACTGCAGCTTGGACTAGTCCCATCCCTGAGTGCACTGCTTTTGGCCTTTGAGCATTGGTGCTACAATAAATAAACCATACATTATAGCCCTAGTTCTCCAGTTCAAATATTGTTATTGTTGTCACATTGTTGTCATGTTATCCATCCCTACCTCTGTCCTTGTACCTCTCTATGCCCCCAATCCTACTTGTCCCTTCAACTCCCACACCTGATCCTTTTGGACTTAGAATCCCAAACTGGACTTATACTCACTGTGATCCCCTGGTTGCAAATCACTGCTCATCAATTAAACCCAACACCAAGTCCATCTAACTCATCCCTGAGCACATTGAGCAGCAATGCCCATTCTATTATCCCCAAACTCTCGAATTTCCCCCCAGACTTACTCAGTGCTGCTGCACTAGCACATCAGTCTTTCACTCACCTCTGATGGATTCCAAACAACATAGTAAATTTGGGACACCAAGACTTGAAATGTGGGCACAGCACATAAGCTGAAGTGGAAGTTTTATTGTGACCAACCCCATCTCTGAGCTTCTGGAGTTAGTAGGTTGGAGTTGTTTCCACTCTAGCTGGAAAGTATGCTCTCTGACATTGTCTGGTGTTATTGAGTGCATCATAGGGCCAGCATGGCTATTCATTTATATGCTGACCTTAGCTCAGTTGGAAGAGCACAAGACTATAATTGGTTAAAATTAATCTTGAGGTCACCTGTTCAAATCAGGTAGGTTGGATTTCTTTTTGTTGGCTGGTATTATTGAGTGCATCATAGGCCAACATGGCAATTTGTTTGCATGCCAACCTTAGCTCAGTTGGAAGAGCACAAGACTATAATTGGTCAACATCAATCTTGGGATCACCTGTTCAAACCAGGTAGGTTGGATTTCTTTTTTCATTGTCTGGCATTACCAAGTGCATCATAGGCCAGTGTGGCCATTCATTTGCATGCCAACCTTAGCTCAGTGGGCAGAGCACAAGACTATAATTGGTTACAATTAATCTTGAGGTCGCCTGTTCAAACCAGGCAGGTTGGATTCATTTCTTTGTTGCCTGGCATTACCAAGCACATCATAGGCCAGTGTGGCCATTCATTTGCATGCTGACCTTAGCTTAGTTGGAAGAGCACAAGACTATAATTGGTTACAATTAATCTTGAGGTCACCTGTTCAAACCAGGCAGATTGGATTTCTTTTTTTGTTGCCTGGCATTACTGAGCACATCATAGGCCAGTGTAGCCATTTATTTCCATGCTGACCTTAGCTTACTTGAAAGAGCACAAGACTATAATTGGTTAAAATCAATCTTAAGGCCACCTGCTTGAGTCAGGCAGGTTTGATTTATTTGTTTTGTCCCTTCTGTCACCACATACATTATAAGCCTGCATGGCTGCATCTACTCACATCCTAATCTTAGCTCAGTTGGAAGAGCACAAGTAGTGTTCCTAGGTCTGGTTGCCCAACCAAAAAAAGACCATAGACTGGTCCAGTCCAGTCTTTAGTGGTTGTACATAGTCTTGCTTGATTTACAAGAGCATGCAGTTCAGTCTTTTGAAATTTGGAAGCAATAACAGACCAGTCAAAGACTGATTGTAACTGGTTTGCAACTGCACTGCACTACCACCCCCTATATTTAGCTATATTCCCCAATTTTCCCATATTTATTTAGATTTATTTGAACTTACTATAAGTAGTATAGACCTAGAAAATGACATTGTTATGCTAAAGTGTAGAACCTAGTCATAGTGCACATTCTAGTGTAGTGCAAAGACACATAGACAAAACTCAGACTAAAGCCAATCCTGACTCTAGCTGAATAACCAAGTTACAATACTAGATTGTGTAGAACTACATAGATGGGGAGCTCCAGTGGCAACAGTGCTACCCATTACAATCCCCTCTTTTTCCATATGCTATGTTCTTTCTTTCCTTTTACTTCCCATGAACACTGCTTTCTCATAGCTTCAAAATGTTCCTTCAGGACACCCTCTGCCTAAACAGAGCTTCCTTATTACATGCTGTGCACAATTATACTTATCTCCTATCGTATAGCCTCATTATCTTTCATAAATGCTATTCTTTTCCTGTGTTTGCACAGCTCTCCTCCTGTCTCAAGCTGGTACTGCTTGGTCCATGCACAACATCTCCCCACTATATAAACTAGTGCATATGTTGTCCTACTGTATCTCCTTAATTTTGACCTACTTGATACTACCTTGAATGTACCAAGGTCACCTCCCTTGTTGTTGGATTTCTCTTAGTCATCATCCTATTATTGTATTTGTTTTGATGCTCAAACTCCTCAGAAAGACCCTTAGGACAAATCTCTGATTCAATTGAGTCTATGTTTATCCCTATTGAGGCTAAGCATAAGAAAAGGTCAAAGTTTATCTCTGAGGCTATCACTGTCATAGTCCTCCATCATTTTATACCCACAGAATTCCCAGTACTTGTGGTGCAGTGCCCAAAAACAACCCCTCAACTCTACATCTGGAGTGGGACACTCTGACCCTAAGGAAGAAACCTCTGACCACAATGTTACCCTAACATCCGCCCCTGAACAACCCTTTGGCCTTGATCTCACCCACCAACTCACCCACACTCACCTTCCCTAAGCCACCACCACACCATCTCCCACTTCTACCACCAGTAATCCCATCTTTCTCCATCTCATCCTATCACCTCTTTCCTATGCACCTCCCCAACCCCCTTCACCTCTCCCTAGACCACCATTACCCATGTCCTCCTCAAAACCCACAGAGCTCCACATTGGAGCATCCAATGCCTTCAACACTTCTTACAAAAACTCCATCTGTTATGCTTGGCCTGGGTAGGGACAAGCATGGACTCAATTGAACTATGTTTGCTTGAAGGGTTGTCCTTCAAGGGTTCTAGTGTCAGGATGGACACCAGAATTTCAAGGGTTTCAAAGGAGCGTCAATTCAATAGTACAATGAAGACTAAGAGAAATCCGAGACAAGGAATCCAATGACCTTGGTATATTTGAGGTGGTATTGAGTAGGTCAAAGTTCAAGAGAAACTACTTGGAGTACAATAGTTTATATAAGAAAAGAGTAATGTGCATGGACCAAGTGATACCTGCCCTAACCCAAAGGACGTGTCATTGTAGAATGGGAAAGAATACAAGAGAAGTTGATGAGTAAGTGGAGTTACATAATCAGCACAAGAGAACTGATTGATGGAGATAGAAGAGGGAGTGAAAGGAAACTGGGAAGCCCGTCATGTTAGCGATAGCTACATCGTTGTATTCAAAGTCTTCTTGTGGAGAACGAGAATGAGGAGGGGAGCACAAATGGGGGTTGCAGTGATGGAGACAAGAGCTCTTGGGAACCATCCATTGAGAGCATGGGGGGGGGGGGGGGGAATAGGACAGGATTGAGAGGAGGATGAGGATGAAGAAGAAGAAGGTCAAGCAAAACAGCGGTTGAGAGGGCAACGATGTTTGGGGTGGCCTGGTTGGTTAACCTTACAGACCGGACAAACATACCACTGGCAATGGACACAAATATGTCCTAGATGGTGGCATTTGAAGCATGCTTTGCAGTAGTGGGGGTGGTTACGAGAGAGGGGAGCATCAATGGGTATGCCGTGAATGGTTCCAGTGGTATCAACTTCATGGTGGAGTTCAGTGCGTTGGAGGGCTAACTGAACTTTGGGGGAGAGTGGGGAGGAGGAAGCAGACAGAAGGGGTTGTGGGTTGGTAGACATAGTCAGTTCCTTGACCTATCATTCCACATTGTCAGTAAACTTGGGCATCTGTAGTTGGTAAAAGGTAGAGAATAAATCCTTTTCGATTTTGCATTGGATGGTATGGAGTGTGTTGCATCTGCGGCTGATGCTGGATGGGGAGGAAGCAAGGTCAAGGATGGCCTTCGGGCGTTGGTTCTGGAGATAGATGCATGTAATGCTCCAGAGGGGGGAATTTGGTTTGAGATGGAATTTGAAGGCATGATGGAGATGAGGGGCGTAGAGGAGGGAATGGAGGGAGTCACAACAATGGTCTTTGAGAGTTCCTTCATGGAGGCAATGGGCAGTGAGGGGGATGTCGATGGATAGGATAGGTGGAGGAGTCACTGGGGAATGAGGTGCAGGTTCCATCTGAGCAGGAGGAGGAGTAGGCATGCAATGGACATCTGGAGATCCCCTACCATCTCTTTGAGATAGTCCCCAACCAGCATCTGATTGGGTAGAGGTAGGAGAAGAACGGCCAGAAGAAAGAAGTGAAATCATAGGTAGAGAGGACACAGTAGAAATCAAGGAAGCATTGGTGGACATGATAGTGATGGGGTGATGGAGGAAGGTTAAGAGGGGAAGACAGTGGGGTGAAGTCTTTTGTACATGTTGAGAGTGGACTTTGCATGTTTTAGATTCCATTCTGGGATTCAGGAATCTTCTTCGGCCAAATATCCTTTCCATCAGATCAGGAATGAGCGTTTGGTTGGAGTTCCGCAGTGGCATAGAATGTTCTTGATTTCATACTCTTCCTCTCCATTGATAAGGTCAGGGGGTGGCAATGGGAAGTTGGGGCCATGAACAGTGTTTTCATGATAAGGAGATAAGAGGGATGCATGGAAGACCGGGTGGATTTTCCACGTTTTTGGAAGGCAGAGTTGGTAGATGATCGGGGATAAGGCTTTTGTAATAACAAAGGGTCCTTCTCGTTTGGAGGCGAACTTCAGATTGACTACAGAGCATTTGAGATTTCTGGCTTCAAGCCAGACTTTGTCTCCAAGTTTGAATGGGGAGAAGAAATAATGTGTGTGGGCTGCCATGACTTGGTGGGCCAGTTCATGTGCAGCTAGGGCTTCATCATGGGAGGTGGAGAGGGTTTTTAGGTGGGTTTCCACTGTGGGGATAGTGGTGTTGGAGATTACTGGGGGAAGGGCACAGGGTTCGTAACCCATCATGAGGTAAAATGGAGACTGATTGGTGACTGAATGAAAGTGGTGATTGTCCAAATTCGGCATGGGAGATGTTATCAGCCCAAGATCCGGGGTTGTTCCCACAGAAGATCTGGAGGTATGTTTCTACTTCTTGGTTTACTCGTTCAGTTTCTCCGTCCAATTGAGGATGGTAGACAGTGGAGAGGGAGAGGTCATATTTCAAGATTTTTCCGAGTTCTTGAGCAAAGGAAGATGCGAATTGGGGGCCTCGATTGGATATGATTTTGTCGTAGAGGCCGAAGTGGAGGTAGACTTTGTGGAAAAAGAGTGCAGCAATCCCTTTGGCGGTGATGTTTTTCTTTGTGGGACAGAGAATCACCCCCTTAGTAAGCCCATGGTCGACCACGACCAAAAGGGAATCAAAGCCAGCAGAAGGGGGAAGGTCAGTGATAAGGTCACAAGAGACCTGTTGGAAGGGGCAGGACACCAAGTGTTACGTGAGACATACTACTGAGGACGTCGAGGATAAAACCACCTGGAGAAGGAGCTCACAAAGAGTCGCAACGTCTCTAGATAGTTATCCTTGAATTACTGAGGTTTCAACGAAGGTATTCCACTGGGTACTCGTAGGGGACTTGAGGGAACTCAGGGCTTGGGACAAGAGGACATGAGAGTATGCTAGATTGCGCAGAACAAGTGTAGAGATACAAAGTACATATGAATTCAGTATATAACCTGGGGACGTGTCATCATGGAACATCAGAGAAGGTCGGAGAACGATGAGTAATAAGGACTATGTACTAGGCACAAGAGAGCCTAGCAGTGGAGATAATGTCCGACGAAGAACAAGAGATAGGGAATATCCCCTTCCGGTAGTAAAGATGGGTGGCGTGGGGAAGTCAGAGGACAAACAGGCGAGAAAGCAAGGGATGTACTACAAGTAACAGGGAAGCATAATTGTATCTATATATGCCAAAGAAGACATGGACACATCGAGAGTAAACAAAGAGTAGAAGGTTGTGAGAAAGGAGAAAAATCATAACACCGAGGAGCAGATGGGTGTGAGAGGAGGAACAGTGGGTGTTGGTTTTGTTCTGTTGGCAGGTTGCACAACCTTTGACATATTTACAGACATAGGAGGCAAGGCCAGGCCACCAGAATTCAGCTGCAACAAGCTGGTGGGTTTTCAGGTATCTGGGGTGGCCAGCAGTGTGGTGGTTGTGGCAGCATTGGAGGATGGTGTGGCAGAGTGAGTCGTTGGCGGGAACATAAATGCGGCCTTGGTAGGTCAGGATGCCCACTTCAATGTGCCAGTTAGAGAGGCGGGAGCGGAAGGGGAGAGGGATATCTTCATTCATGGATTGGAGAGCCTGAAGGATGAGGGGATCGCCAGTGAAGGTGGATTCAATGCGGTGTGAGAGGGCTACATCAATAACGTTGATGAAGAGGGATGGAGGAAGGAGGGTAACCCCATCGTTGTTGTCATCAGATTGGAGGAGGAGATCAGGGTGATGTGAGAGGGCGTCCGGGCCTGCTAGGAGTTTCCCTGGAACATGGATCATTTTCAGGTCAAAGTTGGCAAGGTTGATGAGCCAACGGGCTTGTTGATGATTAAGGGTTTAGGGGGAACAGAAGTAGGTGAGGTTTTTGTGGTCAGTGAAGACCTGGATGGGAAACAGGAATCCATGGAGGTAATGTCACCAGGACTTCAAGGCGCTGATGACAGCAAGGAGTTCTCTGTCATAGATGTCATAGTTTTGTTCCACTGGGGAGAACAATTGGGAGTGGTAGGAGCAGGGGTGCTATTCACTGTTCGACTCAGTTTGTAGAAGGATAGTGCCAGAGGCATGCTTGGAAGCATCTGTCACAATGGCAAAAGGGGTGGTGAGGTCAGGGAGATGAAGGAGAGGTTTCAACAGGAACAGGGATTTGAGAGTGTCGAAGGAGGTCTGGCATGCAGAGGACCAATTCCAAGGCAGGTTTTTCTTGGTGAGGTCAATGAGGGGTTGGGCGATGTTGGAGTAATCAGGGATGAAGCGTCGGGAGAAGTTGGCAAAGCCAAGAAAAGACCGGACATCTTTGACTTTCTTGGGGGCAGGCCAACTGGTGATACTGTCTAGTTTGACAGGATCCATGGCAAGTTGTCCAGGTTTGACAATCATTCTGAGGTATTCTACTTCGGTGTGGCAAAGGGACACTTCTCTAGTTTGAGGTGGAGGTCTAGCTCTGCCATGTGTTGAAGGACACATCTAGTGCATTCACAATGGGTTTCTTCATTGGGGGAGAAGATGAGGAGGTCTTCATGTAAATAACGAGCCATCCTTCAGCAATCATGTCTTGGAAGGAGCCATTCATGAACCATTGGAACATCACGGGGGAGTTAGTGAGTCTGAAGAACATCACAGTCAGTTCAAAAAGTCCTTTGTGGGTAATGAAGGCTGCTTTCCATTGGTGGCCATCTTTAATGTGGATGTTGTTGTAACCCCAGTGGACATCAAACTTGGTGAATACTTTGGCGTCTTTGAGTTTGTCGATGAGGTTGGAGATAAGTGGGAGTGGGTAGGCGTCCTGGGTGGTGTGTTCATTCAGATAGTGGTGGTCTTGGCAGGGATGGAGGCTGCCATCCTTTTTCTTGACAAAGAAGAACAGGGACATTTGGGGAGAGTTCGAGGGGCGTATTTTTCTGCAGTCGAGGTTTTCTTGGAGGGAGTCTTCAGTGGCCTTTCATTCCTCGGGGGATAGGGGGTAGACTTTCCCAATTTTGGGAGGAAAGGAGTCATCAAGATTGATCTCGTGATCGTAGGGTCTGAATGGTGGGACATGGTTGGTAGCTTCTTTAGAGAAGACCGAGGTATAGTCGGCGGATTTTGGAGGAAGGGTTTGCTTGGGTTTTCCCTTTTCAGTGGCCACGGCGAGTTCAGTAGCAGTGGTGATCTTGGATATCTTTTTTTCCAAGGGGGAGCCTTTGTAAAGGAAGCAGGATCCACATTGGATGATTTGATGGAGGGTTCGGTTTGTGTCTGCACATGCTAGGAATTGGGATTCTTCTTCCCATTGGTTGTACTTGAAGAGTCAAGAGTCGGTGATGGTGTTGACATGAATGTGCTGAGGGGGTCGATAGGTAGTTTTCTGGAAGTGAGAGTTGTGGCAGGAGGTGTCAGTGGTGTGGGAGAGGTAGAGGTCTTTTGATTGGTCTAGGAATTCATTGATAGATAGGGTTCATTTGTTCCAGTTGATGGTTGGATTGACGTCCTTGAGCCAAGGGAGTCCTAGGATTACATTTTCATTGCCTAAAGAAATGATGTGGAAGGTAACCTTCCAAGCGATGCCTTCAACATTGAGAAAGAGGGTGGAGGTGAAGCAGATTATTCCTTTGCTATTGATGGAGTTGTCGGCGTTTCTTGCATAGATTGGTTTTTGTAACTGAGTGGTGGAGAGGGAATGTTTTCTAACAAACCCCCAGTCAAGGCAGGAGATGCTTGCACCACTGTCTACGAGGGTGCAGGTGTCAATGGCTTTTAAGGTGTGCGATGGTTCAATAAGTTGGACTGAGATTTGCATAGATGGAGTAGTTTTCGAAGGAGTTTCCTGATCTGAAAGTCCATTGTAGAGAAGGAGACCTTCCTCACGTTCTCATCTTCATCACCATCATCATCAACAGGTCCTAGTTTGGGTAGATCTTCAATGACTTGTCAGACCTTGGGTGATCCCTTCTTGAAATTGGAACATTTGGAGCTCATGTGTCCAGGTTCTCGACAGCAGAAGCAGACTCCTTTCTCCATGCATTTCTTACACTCTTTGGCAGTAAGTTTTCTGACTTTGATGACATTGACGTCCATGGTGTCAGGGTCTCTGGCTTTGGTGGGGGTGGAGAAGGAGTGATAGGATTGATGGACAGGTTTGGAGTTTCATTTGGAGATCTCGTCACCACATTCCCATTGGATTTGGAAGGAGATAGCTTTCCTGTACCAGTCGTTGATGGTGGAGGGGACAGTGTCCATGGACATAATTCAGCACATGAGGGGGAAAGGGATGCCAGCAGAGAAATATCTGATGAGGACATTTTGGTTGGTGATGCTTGCGAGAGAGGAGTAGTTCTTAAAGTGAGAAACGTACTCAATGAGGATCAGGGAGTAGGTGTTGTTCTTTCCTTTGATCATGCGTTTGGTGCAGAGCCAGGCAATGCCATTGCTGGTGGTGTTGTGGTGTTTGAAGGCAGTGTCAAATTTCATGACAAAGTTAGAGGAGGATCCCATGGTGATAGTTCTGCCAGAGATAGCATTCTATTGAAAGGTAGTTGCCCAGGTGAGGGCAGATCCCTTGGTCGTGTAGGATAGGGCAAAGGTGATCTTTTTGTTGTCATCGTCATATACCTTTTCATTAACAAGGAGGTAGAACTGTATGGTGTTCAGCCATTGGATGGATTTGTCATAGGATCCGTCAAAGACTTCCGGCATTCTGATACTGAGTTTGGTGGGTTTCAAAGAGGACATTGGTGAGGGTGGTCTGGGGAATGGTGGGGGAGGTTGAGGTGGTGCATAGGATAAAGGGAGTGGAGTGAGAGGGGAGAAGACTGGGTTGGTGGTGGTGGGAGTCAGGGAGGAAGGAGTGGGAGCGCGGGGAAGGTGTGTATGGGCTAGCTGGTGGGCTAGGTCAAAGTCTTGGGTGCGTTTGAGGTTGGACGATAAGGTTACATCCTGGTCTGAGTTTTCCTTAGGTTCAGAGTGTTCTCCTTCAGAGGCAAAGTCAAGGGTTTGTTCTTGGGTGCTGCACCACAAGTACCGAGGGTTGTCTATGGGTATGAAATGGTGGAGGACTATAATGGTGATAGCCTTGTAAGTCAACTTTGACCTTTTGTTACGCTTGGCCTGGGTAGGAATGAGTGTGGACTCAATTGAACTATGTTTGCTTGAAGGGTTGTCCTTCAAGGGTTCTAGTGTCAGGATGGCCACCAGGGTTTCAAGGGTTTCGAAGGAGTGTCAACTCAATAGTACGACGAAGACTAAGAGAAATCCGAGACAAGGAATCCAATGACCTTGGTATATGTGAGGTGGTATTGAGTAGGTCAAAGTTAAAGAGAAACTACTTGGAGTACGACAGTTTATATACGAAAAGAGTAATGTGCATGGACCAAGTGATACCTGCCCTAACCCAAAGGACACGTCATCGTAGAATGGAAAAGAGTACAAGAGAAGTTGATGAGTAAGTGAAGTTACATAATCGGTGCAAGAGAACCAATCAGTGGAGATAGAAGTCTGAGGGAGTGAAAGAGAAGTAACAAGGATGGGAAGGAAACATCAAGCAGTAAGGAAATGGAAAGAAAAGCAGCAATTGTAACACCATCCAATGGTTCAATGCCATCCACTTCTATGTTCTTGTCAATAACAAAGTCTACCATACCAATAGCAAAATGACTGGTTTCACCCTCTCTTACATAACCAAAGGATTAGCCTTCACCTGGGCAACCACTTTTCAACAATGCACCATTTCCAGCACCACCATCACGGTGAATAGGTTTTCTGGGTATTTCATTTTTTGGAAAGAACAGACTGGACCAGACTGGACCTAAGAACACCAGTTGTGATGCAACCTTGTGTGCCAATACAATCAACCTTCTCTGGGACCTTATTAGAAAATCAGTCATCCACAAGCAACATTAGGAGTCACCCTCCCCATTGTTCCTGCCCCTGTCATTGCTGGCACTTGGATCACCCCTTTGCCACAGGATCAGCACTCCTGTCATTTCTCCTATGTAGTAATAAACATTATTAATGAGGTGGATGGTCTTTGCCTCAGTGCTCAACCAGTTCCTTTCACACTCCTTAATTTTGGCACCTCAAGTCATTTGATTAATGAGAGGTGCATGTTCTGGAGCTTCACTGCTGATGAGAGTGTAAAAATATGCACTGCCAATCAAGGAATCTTGCACACTGAGGGTCATGGAGATTGTGT
>JBBPRK010001573.1:0-11550 GCA_038093075.1 Boletus patriciae | reverse complement strand
TGGTTTTCTCATTGTGTACATTGTCAGGTTGCTCATACCTCCTGCCTTCCATCACCAGTACCATGTCAAGGACATGCTTGTGTTTGATGCATCTGGGGGTGCCTTGTCCTCATGCCTTGTCTCTTACCCTATTTAATCTATCTCTGGTGCTAGCTCTTGTTTATATCCTCAGTGAGGGTTAGCAAATAAATGGTAAGTATGTACTATCTTATCATCCATGTCTTAAAACCTAAAGTCATGTTTTGACATATAATCTCCATACCAAAGTTAAGGTAGCCACAGTTCCAGGCCAAAGAGCACAATTCCTCAGGAGGCTATGAGTGCACAATATACACATAAAGCTTACTTTGTGCTTATCAAAACCATTAGTGATTACAAACCTTCCATTCATTTTCATTTTCTCTGAGTTGCTATGACCAGGCTTCCGCTGTCTGACAGAATCTGATGTAATCACAAGTCCCCTTTCATATATACCACAGGTTGTTGTGTGATTCAGCCTATTGTTTGAGACCTATATATACTCTATCCTCCTGCCTGTTGTATAAAAATTGTACAATCCCCCTCCTTGCACCACTGGTCTAGTGGTTGTCAATCAACAACAGATTTGTTCTTCATTACTTTGAAGCCAGACAACATGACCTCTTATATCAATTCAAGAAGAGGTCCAACCAAGTTCACTTTGCAATCCTCACCCCCTGGTGACCTGGTTTTTGTTCCATTAAAATCCAAACAGAAGCCTCCAATTCAGTCTTTCTATCAGAACAAGAGCAGTGTTGAGCAGTCCAAGGTCACCAAGAGGATTGGGCAGCATGCAGTTGCACCACCGCATGGTGATGGGAAAACTTTGGGTGATATCCAAAATGAGAAATACCATGGAAATAGGTTGATGCTTTCCATGTAGTACTTATCTAACTTACTTCCAAGACAAGTGGCTCTCACTCCACCTTTGGTATCATACATTGGTATTGAGACAACCACATGCATATGCACATTCTGTTTCATGAAGGCCTACCTTTCATCAGCACTCCTGCTTTCATGTCCATCAACAGTCACCTGGGAAATGAACTCAGCCATATAGAACTTGGAGTCCCCGTGTATCTTTTGAAATCTTTTGTGCAAATTGCTATCATGGTTCAATGGAACTTTGGTAAAGAAGAGGGCTATTCTCCATATGAAGCAAAGCATCCCAGCTATAAAATTATATGAGATGTTTCCCTCAGAACACTTGGAGTTCTTGGAGTACTCCCACATACCATCATTCACTGAAAAGCCCAACTATGTACATGTTCAATCACTGTTTTGTAACATTCATATGAGCTTCAATAGCAACCAGACTCAATTCAAATGGCAAGCAGTCCCCCACTCTCTTGTCATGCTAACCAATGTTAAAAAGTATATTCAATGACACTCATTGGTAATGCATAACACAACTTGTGCAACAATATTCACTAAAACCTTCCCTATTAGACAGCAACAATGTCATTAGCCCACCTGTGCAAACACCCCCTGCCATTGTTGTACTGCTGCCATTACAAAGGTACCATCTATGTGGCACTGAGCAACTGTACCATCTGCAGTGCAGCATTGTGTTCCTTCCTATTGGTATGTTTTCTTTTGCATTCTCTTGGAAATTGGCCCCAGTGAAACAGCATAGTATATTACTATATGTATTGCAATGTGTGACTATCTTGAGTAATGTAGGGCATATAAGCCATATGGAGTACTGCCAGTTCTTGTCTATGCAATATGTTATTGATATTCAATCCAATGATTTTTCTTGTCTTGTGATTTCTTCTCCTTATCTGATATTCCTATCTAAATATCACCCATCTTACCTTCCTGTCTCACTCATATGATCCCACTTGAACTTACCAAATCCCCCATATTCAAACCCTTCTGTCTCTACTCCACCAATCTTATTATAACTATAACTCAATAAACCTGGGTCATTGCCATGTTCTCCTTCCAGATACACTCCTTTTGCCATAGTACTGCCACCACCGGCAATCCAAAATTACAGACTTTATTAATGTTTTAAAGTCCAGTCCAAGGACCTGCCAAAGACTGGCAACTGAACCAGACCAGACTGCTTGGCAACTGGAAAATTCTAAAGACAGTGAAACAGATCTGAATCACAACTGGTTGCTTCGGGCTGGTCACTGCCATTGCCCCCCACTTCCCCTAATTTCCTCAAAAATTTATGATTTTATCCTAATTTACTACAGGTATATATATTCTATACCTATGTTTTAATGACATGTGACATGAGAATAACAGTATCTCAGCATTCCATGAACTGAATTACACAGTTAAAGATGCTATAGATGGCTGAGAGCATATACTGCATTCGCCCATGCCACTGCTAAGCAGGATATCCACACAATAACTGGCCTTGGTCTGGTTGTGCCATCTAGGGGTTAAAAAACCGGACCACACTTTAAAACACTAGACATTATTGTGCCAGGTAACTGCTGCCATTGAGAAAGGAGCTGAAATTGTTGGTTGATGGTATAAAGGTGAGTGCAAACACAAACACAAATGCAAATGCAAAGCCACCAACAAATCCACCATAGTCCATAAACAGGACTTGGATTGCAAGCCCTTAGAAGTTGGAAAGCAATACTTTGCCCTTACCAAATACCTTGAAGGAAATTGTGGACAGGTATGCCTTTCCCCCCCTCATCTCTATTCAATGTGTGAAACCTTTGGTCTCTCATTTAAAAGTGTTTGGATGAGGTGCCTATGTGCATCTTCCTGATGAGACTTGAAAAGGAAAACTGCAGCCAAAATTGCAGTTAATGATCTGCCTTGGCATTAGTGCTGGGAGCAAGTGCAAGTATTTATTTATGTGCCCTAATAATGCCCTACACACATTGGCACATGCCATCTTTGATGAGCATTTATTTTCCAGATGCTCAGGAGCTCAGCCAGACAAGCTGGTAAGCCATCCTCTGCAGAAACAACACAATCACACCAAGGACCAGTCTAACCCCTACAAGTATGCTACAGCCATACAAAAGCTAATCAACAATCAGCACAATCCACCATAATGTGAAAAGCTCGGTGACAAGGTACACACAGACCTCTGGGGACCATCTCCTGTGCAAATGGGATCAAAAAGTCAATATTACACATTGTTCACAGATGACCATACCTATTATACCAAACTCTACCTCCAACATACCAAGACTGAGACCCTTGACTCCTACAAATCCTTGTCACATGGTTGGTGACACAATGGGGTACAAAGGTGAAATATCTACATTCAGATCAAGGGGGAGAGTACATGAGTGAAGAATTTATGAAATTCTTGTGCTCAGAGGGTATGGAATGATGTGTAACAGTCCATAAACACCTGAATATAATGGCATTGCCAAACGGCTTAACTGCACGCTTGTTGAACACATCCACACAATGCTCCATGCAAGCAGATTGCTGAAGTCAATGTGGGGGGAGGCAGTAATGCACAAAATGTACCTGAAAAATCAATCATTAACATGCCATCTTGGAAATAAAACCCCCTACAAGATGCTCTATGGCAAGAAGCCATCTCTTGAAGGCTTACCTGTGTGGGGCTGCAAGAACAAAGTCCATGACATGAGCAGTTTGAAGCTTGACATGTGAGCACACAAGGGGCATTTGGTGGGCTATGATCCCCAAAGCAATGGCCACCCATCTAGTGGCCTGATTGCAGTCCAGTTGGTGTCAAACAGAGTGTTGTATTCAAGCATTGTGAGTTGAGGGTGCCAAGCACTTCATTTAATCATTTGCCAATCAAGGAGCAGAATGAGGGCAACAGTGCAAAACTTAGTGCTCAAGTCAATCAGCAAACAGTCAAGAAAATGAAAGAGAACTCACTCCAAAAGACCCAGGATACCACCAACACCCTGCAAGACCATCTGGTAGAACAGGTAGAATGCCTCCAAGAGATTTGATGGTTTGTGAGACAATGTACTGAGTCTAACTACATCTGCCGCTTAAGGGAAGGCACAGGAATGCACAATGGCTGAAAAGACTTACTGTTGATGCTGCACAGTATCCAGACAAGTGAGAGTGCTGGGGTTGCACCTGTTGACAGAATCCTGAGGCTCATGGATGACAGAGAGGGTGAGAGTGTTGAGTCTGTGATAGAAGATGGTGAGGCTATGAACACTATGGTTGCAGCTGTAGCGGAGGCTGAGGGGCTGGATCCCACAACCATGGAAGAAGTGCAGCAGCACAGTAACTGGCCTAAATGGAAAAATGCTATCAATGCCAAACTCAAGAGTCTCAAGAATGCTCATACCTGGGATGTTGTTGAATGCCCAGATGATGCCAACCTAGTTGGCTGCAAGTGGGTCCTCAAGATCAAATGCAATGCTGCAGGCGAAATTGACAAATACAAGGCTAGACTTGTCACCAAAGGCTACTCACAAGTTCCCAGTATAGACTACAATGAAACATACACACCCATCACCTGCCTCACATCCCTATGCACTCTCCTCACCATCACTGCTCACAATGATTGGGATGTCAATGTATTCAATTTCCACAGTGCATTCTTGAATGGGAAACTTGACAACAATGAACATATCTACATGGAACTCCCTCCTGGTTTTGAAGCACCCAAGCACCTCAAAAATGCTGTTGCTAAGCTATGAGGTGGACTTTGTGCAGTCAAACATCTTGTATTTCTCATCTCTATTAATAAGGTCACTAGGGGAGTTGGTGAAATTTGGCCCATGTTTCAGAGTCTCTCAATAGAATGATAGTCAAAAGGCATGAAAGATCATATGGATCTTTCAAGTGGTTGGGAGTTGGAGTCTAAACACCACAGGGAAAATGACCCGTGTAATTTTAAATGGCCCTTTTTGTCTGGGTGCAAGCTGTAGCAAAGCTTCAGGTTATGCCCTTCTGGCCATATCTTATCTCCAACTTTCAACAGGTGCAACTTGGACAAGATCTCCTCCATGGTTCTTTGTACCTTCTCATGTGCACCAAGGGCTTCCTTTCAGGTTTCCTTAAGCTCCAATAGACAGGTTTCCAGGGCAGAAAGGGGCATGTTTCTGATTGGTGGATAAGAGTGTGGCTCATAGCTAAGGATCAAGGAAAAGGGGGATCTCTGCATTTACAAGTGGACAGTGGAGTTATGGGAGAACTTGGCAATTGGGAGGAGGTTGGCCCACCACTCAGGGTGGCTATTATAGAAGATCTGGAGATATGTCTCTAGTTCTTGATTTATACGTTCTGCCTCACCATTGGTCTGGGGATGGTAGGCAGAGGAGAGGACAAGATCATACTTGAGTAGCCTGGCCAGCTTGCAAGTAAAGGTGGAGGAAAATTATGTACTGTGGTCCAAGATACAATGGTTGTACAGACCAAAGTGTGTGAAAATGTTTCTAAAAAAGAGTTGTACCACTCCAGCAGCATTAATGGTGGACTGATATAGGAAATAATCACTGTTACAATCCCTTCTTTTCTCATATACCTTGCCTCTTTATTGCTGGAACTCTTGACATGCATTGCTTTACACAGCTTCTTCCTTACACACTGTGCATGGCTATACTTACACTTATCACATGGCCCTATCATTCTCATGGATGCTAGCTCTTTCCTGTGTCCACACAGCTTTCTTTCTTTTTCAAACTCACATAGCTTGGTCCGTGTGCAGCATCCCTTCACCATATAAACTAGCACATCCCATGTATCTTCCCTTTAACTTTGACCTACACAATCCTACTTCAAATATATCTGGTCATTTTCCTTGCCTTTGACTTCTCTCAGTTGTCACCTTACTATTGAGTAGGCACTCCCCTTAAACCCTTGAATGACCAGCATTCATTTCAATATGTGAACACCTAAAGAATAACTCTTAGGCAGAATCTTTGACTCTATTAAGTCTATGCTTATTCCCACCCAGGCCAAGCATAACAATTACCCCCTTTGTGAGCCTGTGGTCAACCATGACCATGATAGAATTAAAACCAGTGGAAGCCAGAAGACCTGTGATAAGGTTGATAGAAACTTGTTTAAAGGGGTGAGTGGCATGGAAAGGGGGAGGTGAGAGGGCCAGAACAAATGGGTGAGTGTTGATCTTGTGGGCTTGACAAGTGGCACAGCCAGTGAAAAATCAGCAGACAAAGGCATTAAGCCCCAGCCACCAATAGCCATTGGCCTGCATGGCCTGCATACAAAAGATTCTGCCATGGTCCCCAGTGGGTAACTTGTGGGTGAAGTGGACAAGGTCTGGCTGGGCCAACTTGGGAATATACTTGAAGTAGAGATGGCCATTTTCAAATAACTAGTCCTCCTTCTGGGCACAGGAAAAGAGGGAGGAACCATTGTCCAGGACATGGAGTGCAGACTGGATGAAGGGATCGGATGGGGTGGAGGCCACAATTCTTTCAAAGAGGGCAAGGTTGATGGCATGAGTGAGGATGTCTGGGGGAAGTAGTGTAACACTGGTATTGTCTCCTACTATATTGACATCATCACAGTTGGAGAGGGCATCAGCCAGGCCCACCTGGAAGCTGGATGTGTGGGTAAAGCAGAGGTCAAAGTCCTAGAGGAATAGGTTCCAGTGGACTTGATGATAGGACAGCTTCTGAAGCTGTCAGAAGTATGCAAGATTCTTGTAATCTGTGATGATCATGATAAGATGTGTGGTTCCCAGGAGGTAGTGATGCCATTCCTTGAGGGTGGTTATGATGGCAAGCAGTTTGTGGTCATAGATGTCACAGTTATATATGTTCAGCCAAGCCAAACATCTTGAAGAGGTAGGTGTATGGATGGAGGTCTCCATTAGTGTCATTTTTCATGAGCACAGTGTTATGGCTCGGTATGCCTAACAGCGTCCTAACGGACTTAGTCATTTCTTTCCTTTCTTTCTTTAACTTATCAGATTAACTTATGACAGCCACGCTGTCCCTATGCTTCTCTTTTCTCTTTCACATTATGCCGCATGCACACCTCACTTCATTCATCTCCGTGCAGTGCATGGCTGTGTTCCCCTTCCTTTCCTTCCATTCTGCCACCGCCATGCGGTTGCCTTATGCTCAACTTTGTTTCCATTCCATGGCCGTGCTTGATGCACGCTGCTACCTCATGCCACTAGGATCCGGAATATTCTAGAACAGTCATCGGTAGATCCGATACAAATATGTACATACATGTGTAGTAGTATATAAGGGCGCAAGTCCCAGCCAGAGAACTCCAGTTTAGTTCTCTTGGTTTTTCCCCATTACAACCAGTGAGATCACCTCCACAACCATTTGCTAGCGCTCTTGGTGCGTTCTACTTCCTTCGATTCCCTAGAGTGCCAGTTGATGCTGGTTACCTTTGGGTTGTTTCATTAGAACTAAACTACTATTCATCACTCTACTGAATCACTCCGACGTGCCTACACAAGTTAGTAGCGGTCAAGTCCTCATCGCAGCGCACAGCTAGTCCTGACTATTGCCAGTGCCCATCTCCTTCCACAGATCACTCCGCCCCTTCCCCACTGTTGACTCAGCTAGACCAGTTGAAGATTCCCACCGCCACCCTTACGTGGCAACAGTCGCCGCCGGAGGCAGCGCACTTCCCACGATCCAAAGGGAATTAGAACCCATCGAGCGAGAAGAAGCGCCGGTTGGTACTCCACCACCTGCGCCTGTGCAAGAAGCAGTTGACGCTCCATCCCCGGCCACAAGATTCCTTTCGTTACTACACGAGGAGTTAAGGCCCAGCTCGTATGTTTCACCCAGAGACTCCAAGGGATTTTTCATAGATCCAGACCCCAACACCTCGTTGCTTTCGCTGATTACTCAAGAGTCTCTCATCCGGACTGCCCCCAGCATTGATCCCAACGACCTAGAATCGGAACCGGTGGAACTTACCTATCCTGCCCCTTTAGTATCCTCCGCCGTCGCACGTGGGTCGTTAGATCGGGTCAAAGAACCCGAAATCAAGTATTTGTGTACCGTAACTAGAGATGGTTGGTCCCCGTGTCTGGAAGTAGTAGTGAAATGAGAGAGAGAAGAGGAGCAGGTACCTGAGGAAATACCTAGAAAGAAGCAAAGGGTCCAGAAGAGGAAGCTGTTATTATGGAAGAGCATTCGCTGTGCTAACCTCGGAGACCCACGCCCCGACGAACAGATAAGTCAGGTTACATTATGTCCTAAACAAATACTTCACCGCCCCTCCCGATACACTTCCTAAACAAGTAATATAACATGTCTTCTTCCCTCCCCGCCAGTTTGGCTGCCGCCCTATCACTTGCAGGATCATCTGGTGGCACCTGGGGAGATCTAGCAGGAGAATTGAGATTGTTTATGGAAGCACAACAGGATGCACTGGACGCAACCAGGATCCTAAACATAAATCTATCACAAGAAGTCGACCAGTTGAAAGCACAACTTCTGGCCATACCCCCAAGCGGCCTGAGTGCAGGGACAAGGGCTCCTTCCGAGCCAAAATTATCAAAGATCTTCTCTGACCCCGGGAACTTCGATGGTTCACCTGGGAAGAAATTCGAAGAATGGTGGACACGTGTCCGCAGCTGGCGACATGAAAATGCTGCTGCACTCCCCGATCGTAAGGCAATCTCTGTCGTGCTCTCACGCATGGTAGGAGGAAGGGCCAGCGACTTTGCAAGGAGCCAGCTGAACGCGATCCTCAAAGGAGTAGGAGAGACCAACTGGGATGATTTTTCTACCCTAGTTGAAAAACACTTTAGGTCCACCAACAAAAAGGACCAGAACCGGTTAGCCCTCCAGAACTTGAAACAAAAGGAGCATCCCATGGAGGCATTCTTGTTGAAATTTGAGAACTACGCCCTCCTTGCAGATTACGACGAGACCCAGCAAATAGAACTGCTGGAACAAAACGCAGACAAGGAGATCATCTCGCGTTTAATTTTAGAAAAGGGACGCTACACATTCCTAGATACATTCAAGGCCGACCTTCGGCAAGCAGGGGCTCGCAAACAGCTCCTAAGTTTCATACAGAAAGGAATGGCGGAATGGGTCAAGCAGAAAGACCCTAACACCATGGATATCAATGCTGTAAAGACAGGCAGCAAAAATAAATGTTTTAACTGTCAGCAAGAAGGGCATTTCGGCAAAGACTGCCCAAAACCTAAACTCCAGTGCCCTGAGTGTCACTTCTTCGGAGGTGGTCACCAAAAGGCCTGCTCGAAGCGAGGCAAAGGCAAGGGTAATGGCTGCCAGGTGCGCGCCACTGAAACAGAAGACAAACCTGCCACCTCCTGGGATGAGGATAAAAGCACCAACAAGGACAACAAGGGAAAAGGTCGAGATTGGACCTCTTCCATAAAAGGAATGTCACTGGACAAGGCTAGAGCCTGGTTCAAAGATTATGAAACTCTTGCTGCCAAGTCAGCGGGAAAAGCTTAGCTCCGACACACGTGTTTGGGTGTGTGAAGGGGCAGAACCGATATGAAAACCTTGCTGTGGAAGAGATCATTGACGACGAGGATTCTGCGGCAACAAATTTAAATTCAAATTCGCTGTCAGAGGGGTCCCCTAGTGGGCTTGGCAGGGACGTTAAACCTGTGCTTAATTCCTCTACAAAAAACAAAAATAGTTCAGAAATCCCAGATGACGCTTATGTGCGAAGCGTAAGACCCGCACGAGAAATCAATCAATCTATTCGGATTGCGCTGTTTATGCAGCAACAAAACTTTACTCAGACAGACGCACTCCTAGACTCGGGTGCTAACACAATCTTTATTGACAAAACGTGGGCAGAGACTCATAAGGTCCCACTTATTTCCCTTTGAAACCCTATTCCTGTGTACAACGTGGATGGAACACATAACTCTGCCGGAAGCATTACACATTCCGCGGAGCTGGTCATAGAATTCCAGGGACATCGTGAGAAAGTCACAGCAGAAGTGACCGATCTGGGAAAGAACCCTTTCATTTTGGGTTTCTCGTGGTTGCAACGCCACAACCCGGAAATTGATTGGTCAAAAGGCACTGTCAAGATGACACGCTGCCCACGTCACTGTCACATGCTGCAAGACAAGTTCACTTTCATCCAAGAGGTGGAAGAATAGGAATACGATAATCAATATTACATCCATGAAACAATCTGCGCACTGGAAGCGCAACAGGAATCTCAGAAACCTAGAGAGAAAACCCCCGAGGAGCTAGTCCCGGCGGAGTATCACAAATACCTTAACGTATTCTCTAAAAAGGAATCGGAACGGATGCTGATCAGAAAACCATGGGATCACGCAATAGATCTCAAGGACACGTTCAAGCCCAAGAAAGGCAGAATCATCCCTCTATCACCACAGGAGCAAGAAGAGGTTACTGCGTTCCTTGATGATCAGCTAAAAGAAGGGATACATAAGACCTTCTAAATCCCCCCAAACCTCCCCCGTGTTCTTCATGCCTAAGAAAGACGGCAAGAAGCATATGGTACAGGATTACCGATACCTCAATGAATTCACGGTTAAAAACAACTACCCTTTGCCATTGATTGGGCAACTAGTGGATAAACTCCAAGGGTCTAAGCTATTTACGAAAATGGATCTAAGATGGGGATACAACAACGTCCAGATCAAAGAAGGCGATGAATGGAAAGCCGCATTCATTTGCTTCTGTGGAGCATTCGAACCTTTGGTCATGTACTTTGGACTATGCAACTCCCCCGCCACATTTCAAGTGATGATGAATGAAATCTTCGCAGACATGGATGACATGGTAGTGGTCTACATCAATGACCTAATGATCTTTACAAAAACAAATAACCAAGCTGAGCATGATCGAATTGTCGTCGAGGTTCTACGCCACTTGGAAGAAAATGACTTATTTGTCAAACCAGAAAAATGCACGTTCTGCGCCACAGAGGTTGACTTCCTCGGCATGATAGTCGGACGTGACGGCATTAAAATGGACCAAACAAAGGTCAAAGCAATCTTAGATTGGCCTAAGCCAAAGAATGTAAAAGGAGTCAGAAGTTTCCTAGGACTGGCAAACTTCTATTGAAGGTTCATAAAAGATTACGTGCGCATTGCACACCTGCTACACGACTTAACCAAGAAGGAAGAACCCTTTCGATGGGAACAGCCCCAGCAACATGCATTTGACACCCTTAAGGAACATTTTACCACAGCTCTGGTACTCGCATTCCCGGATCTAGATTGCAAATTCCGCCTGGAATCGGATGCTAGCGATTACGCTACAGGCGCAGTATTATCTATTGAGAAGGACAGCATATGGCATCCTGTCGCATTCTCTTCCCACTCCATGATGCCACAAGAACGGAACTACCCGGTCGCTGATAAAGAGATGCTATCAGTCATCCAAGCTCTGGAACAATGGCGTCACTACCTAGAAGGTGCTAGGCACCAATTTGAAATTTGGAACAACCATGCAAATTTGCAATGGTTCATGACGAGACAGGATCTCAACCGACAGCAAGCCTGATGGGCTATGTACCTCTCACGGTTCAACATGTTGTGGTTCTACAAGCCTGGCCACACAATGACGAAACCAGATGCTCTCTCTAGAAGAGAAGATCACGCCGTGGGAATAGAAGATGACAACAAAGGAATCGTTG
>JBBPRK010001572.1:0-11558 GCA_038093075.1 Boletus patriciae | reverse complement strand
AAACGAGTACTTTGAGATTGTAAAATAAGAGTGAATGAATTCTAACATACCAAACCGGTCCACAGCGTATGATAAGATAGAATATTACGATCTTTTGTGATGTCATAGATTTACAATTTTTGTGATGTTAGTGATTCCACGGATCTCGGGAATTTGTCCTGGCTGGAGGATGCAATACGAGATACCGCTGTAAGTTGTACCAACATCGAATGCAAGAACGAGTTTGCGTGGGCCAGAGTACGGCTTTCGGGCGAGCATAGGGCGCGTAAAGATAGAGGCGGAAAATTGTCGTTTCGAACAGGTGATACCAGGGTTATATGCAGATACCCAGGAAAGAAAAGAAAGCAGCGCTTCATTATCCCGATGATGGCAAGCTCATAGTAGTACTATGCTGTACTACAGCAACTTTGTCAGTCACCTACGTCAAGCGTCAGTTTTCGCAACATCGAGAATTCGAATTTTACACGACCTTTCCATTGTCCACACCTAGATATCATTCACATAGCATATTTTATGAGTATTGCGAACTTGAATGAGCTCATTTGAAGTAAAAATGAGCGAGATCGTTCGAGTCAAAGCTCATTGTCACCAGACTTGGCACGCCGCTGAATTGTCACTCCAGTGTCACCTGCCCACCAAATTTGGCCTGCGTGACTTGATGTGACTCCCCGTGACATACCCGTGACTGAGGAAGTAACGCCACTGTACAGCTACTACAGCACGGGACTTGTGCCACCATCATTGATTGATCTATTCATATTCCTCACAGCCTCAAGTGCTCAGCGCTCAGCGCTTAGGCTAGGAGACGGACCTGTATGATTCGCCAAGCAGAGACTGAGTGTCTATCTACCGTAGACCGATCTACTCTGGCAATCTCATACAACCCAGTCTACTCCCACAATCAACGCGTTCTCGTAACCACGTCTTTCAACCAACCGAACCCGTCTGCACTAGCTTTTCTGCTCTGCGTAGAGAGGGTATATATCCCAACGCTCTCAGCAAATACTTCTCCGTTCAGATATCAATTCGTGCCGTAGGGGATCTTGCTGCTGCTATTACATCTTCCGGCAAAATGCCTTCCTGGAATCTGCGGCTCCAATCGTCATCCTCTAAACCTAGGGCCGTTGAGGCGAGCATGGCTCACGAAAAATCACGGGCGGAGGTACGAAAACGAGTTCCTTTCACAATGAAGAATACAATCTCACAACTAAACCTTAGTTCGAACCTCGAGAACCCTCACGATCCTTCATTGATAACTACAGGCCACAATCCGAAAATGCATTCCATGACAGGGTTCGTCCAGGTCGGCAGCCGATCGACGCCAAACGAAAGTTGTCAACGCAGCCAAAGACTTCGGAGCGTACATTTAAATATAAGGAACAAGCGAAGGGTGGGATACAGCAGAGTGACACGGTGACACGAGAATAGCCCTATGTGAAAGAACACCTGCTCATAACTGCTTCCTAACAGCTGTCCCGGTCAAGCGAAAGTGTGCGACCACGCCAAGCGAGCACCACTAGGCACACGACGATCCGACAACATGCCACAGTGTTCGAGGGACCTAGGGACGCCGAACAGTATGTGCGCTCGTCTTCCACGTCCCGGACACTCAAACCCGCACATCGCGCGGAGCACAAGAAATCCAAGCGCTCAGATGCAGCGCAGTCGAATACCGCCTCTGACGTAACTTACTCCTCCCAGACAGCTGGACTAAATAAGCGCTATGAAGCCCCGTCAAGAGAGCACCAGTCTGTTCGAGGCGAACCCCAAGCGAATCTTCAGCATCTGAAAGAACAGGACCCCTTGATCAGATCCCTTAGGGCTGATATCGCTGCTCTGCACCGGAGTTATGAAGAACAATCGACCGCGCTCGCGTCTGCGCGCCACGAATTAAGATCGTGTCAGTCTCAGTTGGACAATGTGCAATGCTTCATCTCCACAGCGGATACACACGCAGACCAGGATATCATCCAGATGCTGCAAGAGCTTAACGAGGAAGTGTATCAAATCTCCATGACGATGGCGGACAACGTGGCCGAGGGCTTCGCACGTCAAAGTGCGACGGCTCGTCAAACGAAAGACCACACTTCTGTTGGGAAAAACATTTTAGTAACGATTGGCCATGTAATGGTGAATTATTTGGCTGCCGTGCAGGGCGAAGATATTGCATTGTTCCTCCAAATCGCGTTCCAAGGTTTCCTTTCACATTTTCTGCGTCAAATCGTATCTTCGTGGACGTTCGACCGGAGCCACAACGCGCTTATTGAAGAAACGTATCAGAGATTGCGAAAAGCGGGTGAGACCATTCGATGTTCGATTCACGTCAAACATTCAGGGAAAAACAGAAACACAAGCCATATCCGGACGTTGGCGCTCCCTTACACGCACCCATATCCTGCCCACCTCTGTCAGCGACCCAAAGAATCTGGTCGAATATACCATCTCAGAGCTCTTTAACATCGTCAAGTCTGCAGGTCTCGTCCCTCCCCAGCCCGACGCAGTGTCCAAACTCTCGTCAGAATTTGGCGAGAAAATATTGTCCATCGTATCGCATACGGGGAGGCTTAGTGACATGGTTTCTGGTATGATATCAGGCGATTTTGAAGTATTCGCAGTGCAGTCCGGAGCAACATTCGATAGGGAAAGCATGGTAGACATGAACGAGGACCGGGTGACACCGCGAAGAATGGGAGCAGCCCAGATTGTGCTGTGTGTGTCTCGGATGGGATTAAGGAAGAACACGGGGGAGAAGTTTATAATATTGACCAAGGCGCAGGTGGTACTCAAATCGTTCCTGGACTAGTGTTCGCAGTCTACTAATGTTGGGGCCTTTCAACGAAGTAAGAGGTATGAAGATTGGCTTTGGCTCAAATGAAACTGTACGCATACTACTGCCCCGTAATTCCATGTATCGTTTCAATCGTCCCAGACAAAGATGTCACTTCTCTGAATGGGTCAAAATGGAACCAGGAAGGTGGTTCAGAAAGACTCAATTGATAAACAAGGTGATACTCCAGCTGACTTGTCTTGTAGTCTGTGTTGCGGTGTTGCGAGATGCTACCTAATGGTGCAGGTCAATTAGATCTAAGCCCACTGTGATTCGTCACCCCAGCTGGTCGAGGATATGGCGATCCCGTTATGATTACACACGCATCATGCATTTTCCTGAGCTGTGACAATAGCGAACTGAGGATACGGTTTTCGGGTGCTGCCACCCCGACTCGGAGCGAGCGAGGGGTGATCTAGCACCCACAAAATCCATGTGATCCAACGAATATATTACATTTCCATCAGAGTATTCCATAGGTATATTTGTCGAGGTCATAATCATCATAATCGTAATTCAACGCACCACGTACTCGCACATTCTGTCACAGGCTCACACCTTCAGTCGCTTCACTTCCCATCTAACTTCGTTTCCATCCCTCGAGAGCACAATGGCCCTCCCTCCACCATCCTCCCAATGATCCAGTCGCCGCAGCTTTGAGCACTTGTTGCCAAGCACCCCGGCGACCTTGTCGTTCTTGCGTACCCTGCTGAGCTCGGATGTGGACAAAGATAGGGGAGAGGAGGTCGTAAGCGTGGCAAGGGTCAGCGTCGAGACCCCATAAAAGAACTTGACCCCGATGAACGTCGTCAGTTCTGTGAGCGGGGAGAGGACCGTCGCCCATTCAGTCACGTTGGTCGCGACGCCCAGTCCCGCATTGGGAGCGGCGATCCTGCCCGATAGTATGGCATTGCGCCGCGCCGCACACGAGTGCGGCACTTGCTCCGGGACCTCGTGCGTACGCTTATGCTGGTTCACGTCCAACCAAGTAAGGCTAGGCACACACTCGACGAGTCGACTAATATCGTCGAGTTCATTCCACCCAGCAAGTTCGACGCGTTTCACGGAACCTCCGCACCGTTTGAGACTGGCGAAGAAGGGACCGTCCCAGTCAGATCCGGAGAGCGTGATGCCTCTGAGGACCTCCAACGGACGCGGCAAGTCGGTGTGACAGTTCAGGATCGCGGTCGCAGTCGTCTTGCCGCACCTTAACTCACGCAGTTTGGGGAGCGAGTTCGGGGAAAGAGTGATCCCGGTTCCGGTTGCGGATGTGGATCTGTCGAGAGGAAAGTCAAGGTGTAGGACCTCGATATTGGCATGGGCGGCGAAAAAGACAGACGCAGAATCGAGGCTGTGAGCGGAGGAGCAGCGGAGATTTGTGAGTGAGAGGAAGCGGAGAGCAGGCCAGCGGGAGCAGAGAAAGAAGTCGTCTACCGCGGGGAGGTGTTGGCCTTGTCCACGCCTGTGCTCGTAGCCAATGTCCAGAGACTGGACGACGGACGGTCAGATGGTATGCATCGGACCGGAGCCTGGCTTACTTCAATATTAGGGCAGCCTGTGAGCATGCCTGAGATACGGGCCAGCACTGGCGTTTTCGTGGACCCAAACGCGTGTTTGGTCGCTTTCAATGCGACAGTTTTCAAATCGGGTAACTAAGATGGCCTCAGGAAAAGACTGGTGTGAATATGACTACACTTACCACCGGGACAGATTTAGGGTTAGCTGGTTTGGCCTTGTCGGGGGTATATGGCAAAAATACAATGTTATCGCTGATGGTGACTTGGGAGAGTGCCTGACATTTCATCAATGTTGCCCAGACATTATCTATAGATATTGTCGAATGATTGCAGGACCAATGGAACGATTGAAGTGCGGACATCTTGGTCAACGCAGAGATCAAGAGTCTCTCTTGTTTCGAGTGCAACGCGAGTTCGTCATCTGACGATTCAACATCGGTGTCTGTCTTCATGATATCCGCGGGAAGAACAAGGGGCTTCGAGGACCGCTCGTCAATGATCTCGAGCGTGCGGACATTGCGCGCGAGTGCACGGTTGACGATCAAATGGTTCCAGAGGCATAGAGAGCTGGCCTTTGCACATACGACACGATAATCATAATGCCTGGGAAAAATCACGGTGTGCAGGCGATGACACGAGAGCGCAAGGGCAAGCAGGTCGCGCTTCGAATCAACATGAAACACGATGGCGTCAAGTATTTCCGTGGGTTGGCGCGTGAGAGTGCGACGCGACGGGGAAAGCCCGACAAAGGGTTCGACGATAGTGAGGAGGTGGAGGGATAGTTTGTGCTCGTCCGGGGTGAGTCTGTATTGGCACCCACCGATACGAGAAGCAAGTGAACCGAAGAGTCTGCGGAGAGTGTTTATGGCGTGGAAGGGGTCAGTGCGGTCATAAGAGAGTGTGTTAGTGTTGACGAGGGGTGCTCGTCGAAGGGCATGTTTGACGGTGGGCGGGGAGGACTTTCTCGCCTTGGTCGGTGGTGCCATCAACACAGCAAGCGTCCCCTCGATCGCCTGGGAATGCCATCAGTTCATCACCCGCTTCTTATCGCGATCAAACGTACTCATCACGTGACCGCGTACCTGCTCCTAGTACTTGAATCGCTGATAATGCATACGGTAGGGACGGTGGAGTGTACATACGTCTGAATGATCGTTCAAAGTACCTACCTAAAGAAGCCCGAGCCGAGCCTGTACTTGTATTTTATCGATGACCGAGAGCTCGGGCTAGAGTATACGATCGAATACGACAAACGTAGTACCGACTCAGTGCACAGCCAGGCCCGGCAGTCAGTAAAGAGTGCTTCGTCGCCAAGCAAGCATGACATCAGTTACGTATCTCAACGTCGTCCGCGGGGACCATTCGCAGCTAATACTAGTGTAGGGATGACATGGACTCCGCTGACAAAACACACTACAGGTTTCAATACACCAAGACGCTGTTTATTTCTCGCCCATACATACAACAAAACTACACTCCGAGTGCATGGCACTATGCCGCTCCTAACTAAGCACCGCTGCAACGTTCAGCACTTGCATTCTCCAGGCTTGCATTTGCACCTGAAAGAACAAAGAATCAACCAAGAGTCTAGGATGTCCCGACAACACGTACCCTGGACCACAGTTACAGCCAGCGTTCCCGCAGCCGTTCTGGTTTACAGGGATAGACGAGATCTGTACGCACAGTCAACCTCTGGATCACTCAAAGTATGTGGAGGGAAGTGCGCACGGTGTTCATGATAGTTGGTGGTGACAGGAAATTTGGCGATGGGAGATTTGACGGTGCACGGGGCGTTCCTTTTATCTATGGCCCAGGCCCTGTTTGCCATTGTTTTTACGCTTCACCCGTGTGGCAGCCTAGTCGCTGTCTCTGGGACGGATCATCTGACAGCGCCGCGGTCGCCCGCAGCAATATGGCTTGCGCACGGTCCGTCAAGTCTCAGTTCTTTCCTTTTCATCTCCGCACCTTGCTGTAAATATTCAACCGTTCAAAAGAATGGTGCGTACGATTCCCATCGTGGCTTCATGAGCTTGCTTCCAATACGCACGATCGATCGATCGACCCGATCCGGCAGTGAGCGATTTTCCAAACGATGAGGCAATTTTGCGGCGTCCAATAATCGTGGCGTATGTGGCGTATCGCATGCCGCGTGTGAGGGCAATAAATTTCGACCCGACTGAAAGGTACTGGTTGATATTGGATGGGTCTTGCTGTGCTGGAGTCGTGTGGATGCCAGTACGATAGGGCGAGGTACTGTATGTGTTAGCCTGCCCTAAACCGGTCGAAGAGCAGGTCTTCGAGCGCACTGGCACTCCGAGTCGCCTTCTTCATTGATAGAAAATCGGACATTGACGAGCTTGATATTATCGACGTACAAGCTCAACACGGGTACGACCGTCGTGGAGCAGACCGGCAGACCATGCATCAGGCAAACGGCTGCACGCAACGGCAAGGGCGCACGCACCATGACGCTCTGAGCAACAAATGTCCCTGATGTAGGGATCCGGAAGAAGCAAGCGATACAGGACGAAAATTTTTGACACAAAATTCCATGTCGACGCGAGGAGGCGACATTTCTCGCCGATACGGATCGTGGTCGGAGTCCACGAGTCACGATCGTGATCAACGTGAAGTACCTCCAAGTAGGGGTTATGATGTGCAACCGGTTATTCTGTTTTTCAGACCTATGAACCATTCTACGTACTGACGAAACAACCAGCGTTGGTTCAATGGTATCCGACTCGAAGCGCTCGATACCCAGGACGACGAGAACACCCAAGATGAGATCACTAGTATTATGATGACTGAAAAGCAACAGGACGATTCAACGACACGGTCACTGATCATCATAATACCTCAAACACTGCCATACCTCTATCGGGTAGTTTAACTACGAATACAGGCCCGCTCTTCATTGGGCTACTCGCACTCGCTCCCTTGAGATGCGTTCAGGAAAGGTCCGGCACAATTGCACGAAGGCCAGGTTGCTTTTCCATGTAAGCGCCATTTTTCATTAAATATACGTAGTCACTGCCGTCGCCCTGTACACGAGACAAAAAAGGGTTAGAAAGGGTGAGCGGGGCAATAATAATGAGGGACGGACGATAATCGCAGTCGGGAATCCAAGGTCGAATGGGACAATGCTCTCAAGACATCTGATGTGCTCAGGGGAGAGGACGATCTCCAGTGCTTCTAGATTAGCCTGCAAGTGTTCCACCTTGCGGCCACCAACGATGGGGAACACATATGGCGCCTTTTGCATGACGTATGCAATCGCCACCGCAGTGACGTGCTTGGCGCCAACTTCTTTGGCGACCTTCTCCAATGCCGCGCTGACAGCTTTTTCTTGCTCGTTTCGCTTCCACTCGGCGTTGGAGGACATACGACCTTTCTCGCCCGACTGACTACGCCGTTCTTCTTCTTCGTCAGTGCGGAACTTGCCTCGCGCCAGGACACCCCATGGAGCTAAGGCCATACCTAGAGACCAACATAAGCCTCGTGTACTGAGGTTATACTAGTTAGCGGCTAAAACGTACCATGGGCCTTGCACATCGGGATGATATCCCGTTCGAAAGAGCGTTCCATTATATTCCAGAGACCTTGATAAATCACGAACGGCGTCTTGCCGTGATCGCGAGCGTACTGGTTCGCCTGGGAAACCACCCAAGCGGGAGTATCAGATATGCCCTGGAAGAATAGATTAAATGAGAAAATCAAAAAGTCATAAAGGTATTTAGCACTCTACCAGGTAAAGCACTTTCCCTTGCTGGATGAGGGTGTGTAGTCCATTCATCATTTCCTCGATGGACGTCTCCCAATCCCAGTAGTGGACGTAGAGAATGTCGATGTATGTCGTCCTCAGCTTCTTCAAGCTGGCTTCTACGCTGATATGCATTGACTTGACATTGTTTCCAACATACGATGTCTTCTGCTTGATCCCCGGCTCTCCATGCATGTAATTTGTGGAGTACTTGCACTAGGATCAGCATGCCGTCACTCAAGAAACCAAATGATTCTCACCTTGGTTGCGATGACGAGCTGGTCTCGAATGCCGTGCTGTTCAGCCCATTCGCCAATAAATTCTTCTGAGCTCTGGTCTTGACTAACGAAACAGTGAGAATAATCCAAAGGGTTCGCCAACAAGGACTCACTAGGCGTTGGCTGTGTCGATGAAGTTTCCGCCAGCTTCATAGAACGCGTCAAGCAGCTTGAAAGAAGACTCCTTGTTCATGCTCCCGTAGCCATACTTCTCCCATTTCTCTCCGATGCTCATGGCACCGAGCTGAAGCGGTGAAACATGAATCGAGGCATTGGGCGACAGCGCGCGGTATCGAGCAAGACGGGAGGCGGGCTTAACCACTGGTTCCATGAACGTCGACATTGCGAAGATAGCTTTCGAAACCCGGATGATGGGTGGAGTGTGTCGAGTTGTGTGTGAGGCTCGCTGAGGTGCAGGATCTTATATATTGGGCTGGCCAGCCTGGTCTTGTCATCGCTGTCGTCACATCCCAAAAAAATGTATAATGCATGTGGAAATATGATAGGAGGAAATGGGGCCGCCGTACGCCCAACTGACTGAGCTGACTGATCACAGTGAACGCTTTCAATCACAAAGGCTTACACCTAACCCTACCTTTAGGTTAGGTAACTTCTATTGCTACCAGATCTCGGAACCGCAACAACGGACTAGAGAGACGAGTCAGAGTTTAAGAATGATGAGGAGATGTCGATTTGCCAATCGGTCGGCTTGTCTCAAGACATGACTAACCTGCCCCTGATCGATGATCAATCGATCACTGACGACGCAAAGATGACACGCCTTTTGACAATGCTTTGTAATCACGTTCATTCCGTCGGCTGGTGATTAGACCAAGACTGGATACGATGGAAGCACACCAGCGATAAGTGGAAGCAGAAGGTCGAGTTCGAGTTCGAAGCAAACGACTCACGAGACATGAATCCAGCCTGAGAACACAACGACCGTGTCGGATTGCGTTATCGAGCGGTTCACAACAAAACGCTCATCTTCAACCTGCGAGTGATCTCCGAGGCTTGTATAGGGAGACACCGATACGTTCGGCCATCCGAGATCGTCCTTGTTCAGCCTAGTTTGCTGTCGTGTACATTTCAACGGGAGGCACTGCACACTGTGCACAGCCTCACGTCAAGGTTACTCGTCACGTGATGGCGCGCTCACCCTCGCGTCGCGTGCTTCTCCTCACCACCATGGACGACTACGACGCGTACTTGTACTCTATCGACGACTCAGACGCCTTCGAAGAAGGTGAAAGTGACAATGACGTCCTGGATAACATCGACGACGAGCAAGTGCATACAGACACTGCCGTCGTACTCGTTCCAGCAAGTCCACTGACGCGTGAAGGGGACAGTGGCGACGAGAAACAGCCCGAGCCGAGCTCTACTGTGTCAAAGTCGATGGGGAAGTGTAATAGGTCCGTCGACATGCAATCTGCTCTCGTTGCTCACACCTCAACTATGCGTTGTAGAGTGTTGACCGAAAGTGCGTATCATACATCAAGCACGTTTGTAGCGCTATACCTATCAAACTAGGATTCGGGTTCTCCGGATACAAGGGGAAACAAAAAGAGATTATTGAGGCCGCCATCTCAGGTGAGTTTGTTACGACGGGCCGCGTAGTCAAACCCGGATGAATGCGCCATTTAGGTGCAGATGTCTTCGTCCTCGCCCCGACGGGAATGGGAAAGGTCAGTCTCCGATAGACGCTAATCAGTTGCTTCGTATGCTTAGAATTGACAGAGTCTCTGCTTTCAAGTCCCAGCTATTGCCGAAGACGTGTGTCATTCCACAATACTTTGAGGAAATCGACTGAACTTTGTGTGTTAGAGTGGTGTTTCAATCATAGTTTCTCCTCTCCTTGGTGAGAGTCATGACATTCGTGTCTTCTCCACAAACTTACGTGCCGAACAGCTCTCATGAAGAATCGTGACAGTATTTCACTTCCTGTCTTATTGTCTACTAACATCCGTGCAGAAGTGACCAATCTTCGTAGCAAAGGCATATCCGCAGTCTCGCTGACGTCCGAAACGACCAAGGCAGAGAAAATCAAGGTGTCTATATCTCTACCCCCGTATCTGTGAGGTAAAGCAGAGCAATCCCGTAGATTCTGAGCGACCTATCATCGAAGCGACCGAAGAATCGTCTATTTTACAGTTGGTGCATTTATTGTTTCGTCCGAAGTTCCCCTTGAGCATGTTTCTGTCTCAGCGACTCCTGAGAAACTTTGTACACAACAGGTCATGAATACGCTCGCCACCGTTTACAGTAACGGTCAATTGAGTAGGCTTGTCATCGACGAGGTGTGATTATTGCCACAGCATGATTGGACTGATCTACACATCCCTCTAGGCACATTGTATCTCCGTGAGCTTGACTTCCACACGTCTCATCACTCTCCTATTTATTATGCCATAGGAATGGGGTCATGACTTCAGAGCAGAGTATCGTAAACTCGGTTCTTTCCGCGAACGTTTTCCAGGTGTCCCGATCATGGCTTTAACGGCGACTGCCACCAAAAAGTGATCGCCGACCCGTTGAGCTGTCTGTCACATATTTACCTTTTGTCAGTGTTCAACGAGATATCATTCGGAGTCTGAAGATGGTTGAAGACAGACTCTTTACAGCTGTCCACCCATTCAATCGTCCAAACCTTTTCTACGAGGTGGGTCATTTCATTTTATTCCCTCTTCGCAGTTGACAGTAGGCGTATTCGTTAGGTGCGATACAAGTCGGCGCCTGAGTCGCTCTCTATGATGCGGGATGTCCTGGAATTCATCGAAGCCTTGCATCGGCGTCGTAACCGCCCGTCCTCCGGCATTATCTATTGCCGGAGACGAGAGATGTGCGATGAGCTCTCGAGCTATCTTCGTGGGAAGGGATTGAATGCTCGGCCATATCACCGAGGAATCAGGTGAGTAGTGATGCAGCGTGAACAAAGCTGGTGGTGAGGCTGGTGGCGGAAAACAGCTCGAAATCGTTGAGCACAACACTGAAGGAGTGGGAGACTGGCGGGACTGGCGAGGGTGGTGTTGACGTGGTGAGTCATCATTGCCGGACACTCCGTCATCGGGCGATTGATATCTTTTGGTTAGGTTTGCGCAACGATCGCTTTTGGAATGGGGATCGACAAGAGTGACGTTCGGTATGCGTCTCGATCATCTATTTTCAGTGGACAT
>JBBPRK010001571.1:0-11568 GCA_038093075.1 Boletus patriciae | reverse complement strand
ATGACACGATCGTAGAAGACGATACCGCGTGGATCGAATATATCCATAACTGGCAGAAGCAAGGCAAAGACATTGCGAGCAGTTGGGAGTCGGACGTGCTTAATAACTCGCACGATAAACAGCTTGCTGCATACATCAACGAGCACGCTCGCACTCCTCCTTCGCCGGGTGTCTGGGGCCATTGGAAGCCAGCCTGGGACGATCGCAAATCGCGATATCCCAGTGAGTCGGCTCGGGCGCAATTTTCGAGCAATGACTGGGCAGTTTTCAAGAACGATGTATACCTCACTAGACCGGAGCACCCCCAAGCTACTTTGTGATGTCGATATCCCCTGATTCCCCTTGACCTGGTAGAAATGCTCAAAAGGTGATATACCGTTGTGTTTCAATACCGCCTAGATCACCCTCGTTGTGACTCGTACTACCTATATAGGCCCATTCTTCCTGAATAGAACACGATCAAAAGGCCTGGTTGTATTTTCACTGTATTTCGATATTATCTGGATGCCCGGACTCAGACAAGGATCGCGCCTTCAAAGCTGGGTGTGTCCACTTGGACGATATCAGACTAGTATTTTTCTTCTAGACCAGCGCATGTCGAACGATGAGCATATATGCATATCTCTGAAAGAAGAACTTTACAAGTAAATGCAAATCTGAGGTAGAAAAAAAAAGAAAGATTAAGGTGTGCTAGCAGCGATCATCTGCTCCAATTTCTCGGTGTCCATCCCCGGAAACCTGGGGACGATTCTGCACCTGAACGGAAGAGGATGTCTGCGCAAAGAATCAGTACCATGTCCGGAATCAGGGATTAAGATGTTTGTAGTATATCACTCACACCGTACCCCCGCCCGTAAACCGCGGTTCTACTGGGATCTCCACTCCATCCTCGTCCAGGGGTCTCAAGATCTTGAACGCGGCCAACACCTTGGCTATGACCGACCACACGGACATTTCTGCAAAGTGTCGCCCGACACATATGCGTCTACCGAACCCAAATGCAATGTGTTCGACATCGTCCGGTTTAAGGGAGCCATCATCGTTGAGGAATCGTTCGGGTAAGAATGCATGCGGGTCAGGGTACCTAGATTCGTCGTTTGCCATCCCCCTGGCAAAAAAGGTCATCAACATCTGTTTCGGAAGAATATTTGTAGAGCACACTGACCACAGGTTCGCGATAAGCATGGCACCTGCAAGCGAGTGTCAATAGACGGTCGACCACTCAGGGAGATTGCCCAATATTCACCCTTTGGGATGTGGAATCCCTCATACACGTCATCTTCCACAGCAGCATGGGGGGCCGCTGGGCGATCCACGAGGATCAACCACGGGACCTATCCGAGGCACGGAATCACTCACACAGAGGAGCAATGGGGTTGTATCTGAGCATCTCCCGATAAATGGCATCTATAAAGGGCAACAATGGTCGATCGTCCATGGTCGGCAATCTGTTCTCGCCAACTACAGCGTCAATTTCTGCTTGCGCTTTTTCCTGCACTGCCGGGTGCACCGCCATCATAAGAAAGAACTTCATCAGGGCCGCAGTAGACTGTTTTACATTGTTAACGATCATGATTACCATTGAACACGTTTAGTCACATACGGTCTCTGATGCAGCTGACGAGTTCAAGTTGGATAATGCATCAATAAATTTTCTCATAAGGCATCTAAGCAGCGTACCTAAAAAGGCGGTCCCAGAGGCTGCCTTGAGTGCATCCATCCACGGTTTTTCAGGTGATATTCCTTTCCCTTCCATCCCTCGCAGTGCATCGTGTACCATTGATGGTGCGACGCTATCGCTCGGCTAGCACGTGTAATTGGTCAATGTCCGCACGAGATAAGTAATCGAAATGACCATTACCACTTTCTGAAGTGCGTACTGAAACGGCCGATCGAGGTACTGCTTCGAAAACTCGCGTGCCACCGCCACTTTCCTCTTGAATGACATGCCGGGAAACCACGACGGGAGATGGAGCACTTGAAATATATTCGTCTCGTGATCGAACATGAAACAGTAAATGTAATTCACTCACACCACGGAAAGGCGCCAACCATAACGGCGATGTCGGGACGCATAAAAGGCACAATAATGTTCAACACGTTTCCGACGATGTCGACGATGTCGTCTTTGGGGGATGCTGGATCATAGTCATATGTGCTATTCATGATGATCGCTGTCGTATATCTCGATGGAGGGATAAGTTTGGTCTATCACCACATTTGTTCTTGTACGCTTACTCGAAAACATGATCATGGAGTTGTTCTGGTGCAACGAACAACCGCCGGAGGAGTTGACATGCATTGCGGTGCTGGGAGGGCAGAAATCTGTGTACCGCATCGAGCCTAAATGTCTGGTGGAAAAAGCGCCTGTGCAATCTCCATAGATTGCCGTAGGGCAAAAGAACGGACGTGAAGTCCAGTCCACACCTGGAGTAGTGGCTTGAGGTTAGCAGCATGATGAGAAACGAAGACTCAACAATTCGGAGGTGATGAGGTATGGACGATCCGAACAGTTCTTGGACCGGTTTTCGAGCAGTCCCTTTGCAACCCTTTCCGAATTGATGATGATGATATCCTTTCCTAGCAGCCGAGAATAAACCAAGTCGCCTGCACGGATATCGGAGTAATTGACGTGGAACTGAATGTGTCGCAACCTACCATATGTTCCTGCCCATTCGGCATATGTTTTCCATGGTGCACCTATGTCAACTCCGAAAACGTTCCCAACCCATGGTAATCCTTGAGGTCCAGGGGGCAATGGATAAGGACTTTGATTCTCGAGAGCTCGTCGACCAATGTACAGAACCACGACACTCCCAATAGCTAAGGCACACGTAGTCGTCCACTGGCAGTCGGACATTGCGTGGAGGAAGTAGCGATGGCGTACCTACGGGTATGGTGTACTTATATTTAATAGGTCAATGTGGGTTCCAAGCCTATCCGGTCAGGAACGAGGACGCTTGGTGCGTGAACAGCGGGATGGGACTGCAAACGGTCGGACGACAGCCGAGAGAAGGACCAGCTGAAACATAGAAGACGGTGAGTGAAACTTGGTGCATGTATATTTGAGTTGAAGCCATTAGATGAACCAACTAAGATAGACATTGTGCGAAACACGAACCTCCATTTCCCTTGAACATGATGATGGGCCGGAATTGTTATGCGATTTTCTATGTTTGAGAGGTTCAGTCGGCTTTGCACGATGTCTACCTTGGGACTTACAGACAGCGTAGCGTAGGCCACCTCCTGAAGGGCCCTTAGCCTTGGCTAGCCCGTCCTACATAGGCTAGTACATGCACCAAACGGGACAAAAATGGAACTGAACAGAAAGAAAGTTGCCTTGGGACTACTTGATCGAGTTGGAAATGTACTTATACTCGTTCACCAGTATCCTGTCCCGTGTTCGTCGAGTTCTGTGCAGATGGGCCAGACGACCAAGTTGGCATCTTCAATACCGTGACGCACGCTCTCACGACTCACCTGGTAGAGCCGCTCACACCCCGGTGGACCGCAGCCAAATCAAAGTGACACATGGTCGATTGATCCTCGGCGTTCGTAATGTTACAAGTTGGAGCCAAGTTGGAGCGGCTGATATAGCGCGGTTGAACAAGAACGTGGTACCGAATTGCAACCGGTCAGACAAATCAAGTTGGGCCCCTTTCATCTGCTTCCTAGCCTCTTAAGTTCTTTTAGTTCTCGCCCACCTGACGTGCAATGACAAGGATTCTTACGGCTCCAGGGGCGCTGGAGGACCGTGAAATTGAACTGACTGTTTCATTCGGGCGACGTGATTACCTGATATGGCAAAGTGCGCGTGGTGGTCGGCCTCTATATGAAAAACTAAAACGGCGATAACGGTCGTCCTATCACCGTTCTACAATCCGCTTTTTCAATACCAGTTGTCTCCGACAGTTTGGTCAGAAATGTGGTCTCAACTGCTGACCTTTACATGATTATGCTAGCAATACAGACAGTTACCAGGAAGACTCAACGCCCCCAGGCCAGACCGAGCCGCCTTGGCCCACTCGTCCACCACTCATACACCCCGCAGCGCAAGCCACCCAAACTTCCAGATCCACCCCCAAACGCCGCTCACCGGGCCCTGCCTCCCTGTTTGCTTCGTCCAGCACCACCCTGGACCCGACGCTGTTCAAATCACTCAGAATCCGTCGACCGCGACGAACTAGTACTTTCTGCTTCAACACGTAAGCGATATACGATTATGTTCACGATTCTCGCGTGCTTTCCGCGTTTGTTTTAGCGTTGGTAGCATCAGCAGGGGTTGTCAATGTCGTAGTAACCAACGCAGAACCAGAATGATGAGTGTTCCTAACGGGTCCTTCTGTCACAGGGCTCGTAAGCTCGGTTCGTGTCTTACACCCAACCGACGCGGTCACGGTGTGGACGTGTGGCCGTTCGTCGGCACTGATTGCCCTTGGTAGACAGCCAATATGGCAATCTGGTGTGGAACTGTGGATGCTGTTGGCACGACGCGTCCACAACCAAGCTGCCTACTATTTTAGATGTTTCTCCCCTGAGATTGTTGCAACAACCCAGGTGTTCCACAAGCCATCATGACTCGGTGCCTCCATTTCATCCATGCCATTATCGACTTGGGGACTCACCGAGATTGGGATGATAGTCATCAAGAAAGACAATCAAAGAAACGCAAGATTGTCGAAACTGTCGTCCCGCAAGAGGAGCGGGTGGTCTTTTCCCCCCTACGCGTGTACGGCCATGCGTGTCTGGGGATATTGTTTACGTCCAGCTCAATTCGTGGACGGGGAACGACGGTATTCTGTGTGCTTGATCTTAACGACGAGCAACAGAGGCAGGCCTTGCAGACGTCGTGGCAAGATCTGGAACGGGCAGCTGACCGGATTGAAGTGATGCAAAGGCCGAAGGACAACCCTCATCCTAACGTAACTGTGCCCCCCGAGTATGTCGTCTCCTCTGATCTAGAAACAGTGTATTGATATATTTTCAGGACGGTCAACGCGATGAGGAAGGGACAGACATGCACGACCCTTGGTGCGATCAGAGGCTTTCTCGACGAACAGACGTCCCTCGTGCACGTTGAAAACCGAATACTGACCATTTCTATTTCTGAGCTGAGGAGACCTGTAAAATATTTCTGGGGTTTGCATGATTTTGTGCGAGGATTACGGGGGGCACTATTAGGTGTGTCTCTCGCGCATGTCATCATCGATATTCTGATACAACCGCATGAAAGGCCACGAATTCCTTACGAGCATAGGGATTCTGCACCGCGATATCAGTGAGAACAACATTGTTCTATGCGTTTATCCTTGGGAAGAGAGGGGATATTTGATCGACTTCGACATGGCCATACTGCAGAATGCGGAGGAACCCACACAAGTTTCGTCGACCAAATCCGTCAACCAACTACCTCAGCCCGCCGAGCAGAGCCCCACCAAGCTCGCCCAACCGGATGAGATGAAGCGCGTCAAAGGGCTCCGAACGGTGGGTATATCTATAACTCTCGTACACCGTCGTTCACTCACATCTTCGCAAGGGTACCCTCCCCTACATATCTTTCAATGTGCTCCTGGGCGAGAGACGCACTCATTTTGATGACGTAGAATCGTTCCTTTATGTGCTTTTATTATTCTTTTTCTCCTACGCAGGCCCTCTTCCGAAGACGAAGCTGGAGAACGCCCACGAACAAGGATTTGTTCGACCCATTGGGTCTGGACGTCTACCCCACATGAGGAGTTGGCCCAAAAAATATGCTGACTGGGCAGATGGAGATCCACAGCTTATAGGCAGTATGAAGGCTTTCGATATCTGGGACCCCTTCTATGAGGCGAACCTCGTTGAGACTCCCGAACTCGAGGATTGTCTAAAGAACAACTGGCCGGAGGATCTACATCTGGCCATCAGATGTCTGTTAGTCCATTCTTTCACCGTCTTCTGTCGGAGCACACAGCACACAGCGCCAAAATGAAAACGCACCGAAGTCTCACATGCTCAGCTCATCGACATATTGGACAAGTGGTTGGTCACGTACTCTGCACTCGAACACGAACATTCGAATTGTCCAGACTTCAAGGATTTTGACAGGTCATGTCACGTCTCTTGCTAACCGGATTTCCGTTTGCATTTTGTAGGAATATAGATAGAGTTGTGGTGGTGGATAAGTACTTGTGGTTCATATGGACGCTACAGCTCCCTTGAATATAGTGTGTCAAGGCATTGGGTACCATTCCTACCGTTTGACCTTTCAATGTTTCATGCTGGAAACACCCAAGTCGTTCGGTTTTCGATACCAGCGCAGTGTGCTGGGATGCTTCGTCGGTCATCTGGTGAGGAAAAGCTGGACTCAGAGTGCTGTGGCAGGAGCCAAAGTTGGAATTCGCGGACGTGGGGTCATCGGACTCATCCGTGCTACTGCGTCAGATTAAAGATCGTCGAGAACGTGTATTCAGCTCGACGCGGCTGTGCACTTCCCCGATGTGACTCGGGTGAGTCGCATATGGTTATAAAATGCCAAGTAAGAACCTGCAGACGAACTCGCCAGCAAGGTAATATACTCTAACCGCGATGTGCAATACATACAAGTGAGTCGGAGTGAACCAGCACAACAGAAAGATGGAACGAGTATAGTTATCCACCAGTGTATCGATCAAGAATTTAGAGTGCACGTAGGTTACCACAAGGTGAGGTTACACGCTCCGTTGTTAGATCCTGGAGCCAAAATGATTAGCACTGACATCGGTGAGGTCGGTGGAATAGCCTCATGGTTCACGTACCGAAAAAGAGGAGAATGATGGACAACACGAAGGGCATAAATGGAATCCACATCGAGGCGTAAAAGACGATGGCGCGTGACCGTATTTCTTCGGTTCTCTGGCGACGTAACTAAATGTTTAGACTGGTAGATAATACTGGCTTACGGTAGAGGTAAACAGCTTCGTGATCTGGGACGGAATTCCGTGATAAAAAGCAAACTGCGTAAGTAGGCCAGCAAGGGATAAAGCCCTAGAAGCGGGTATGAAACGAAACGATGCTTGGCAATCGTCAGAAGAGAAGAGGAGGGCTGATGAGCCACACAGCACGAATGCCTGCTATCTTAGCGAGTGAGGTTGAAAACACTCTTAAAGCCGAAGAAAACGTACTGCAAACATCAGACGAACCACTCTCTTCTGGCAGCCCAACTGCACTTCATGTATGCGATGGATGTTATAGTCTGTGGGGGACCACCGGCAAAACGAAACATATGGGCAAGTGACTATTGGCGTGGACTTTGAATCAGGGGGTGCTTGCATCTTGCTCCCGGGATAACTTCAACGGGGGGTGCCGTTTGTCTTGTGCTTATATATGTATGGGGGCAGTCCGGCCAATCCGTAAAGGCAAAACAAGACCTATCTGAGTTCCAAACCTATCGGGGATTAAGATCTATCTGGATTTGAAGAATTTCAAGCACAGTGCAGGGCAATATGAGCGGGGTTTGAGGAATATGCCGTGTTCGCCACAGCTGCCTGCCGATTGAATTTATTTAAAAATTAATTCCTAACGTTATGTATGCTGATTGATCCATGCATTCGAGGCCCGACGCGTGCCACACTGCCCGCGTTGAAGCGCTGGTCACTAGCATGGAGTTCTCGTCAGTTGGTTCCCACATAACATACTTGACATAACACATAACCCCTAGTCTCATAACCCCTGATGTCCCAAACCACACCTCCTTGACAACCCATACTCCCTAGTGACCCACGGCTCTGGGCCTATCCCGAGAGGTATGTGTTATGTGGGAGTCGGCCGCCGTACTTCTGTCTGGGTCGCACGCCTGACAGCGGTGCCTGACAGCGTGCACACCCCAGGAACGAATGTCTTCCTACCTAAAGCTGGGAGACTAGTGCACACTGCCGCGCCAATTCCCAGAATCCAGATACAACGGAAGATACGGTCGACAGCACAGTCGGAAGGGTGACGGTCGGGGTAGTGGTTACCTTGATGAGACCCTTCTTACAGTCGAAATCGCACCCCTATTAACCCACCTCTGATGGCGGCCCAATCTTCCCAAGATCATATTACACCGTGGGTTCGTCCTTCGCCATTAATGGTCCAGCCAGCTTTCTTTTCGGCCGGTTTGCAACACTGCCCCGAAAAAATCCGTCCGACACGAACCCACTGGCACTGGTTTAACGATGGCAATGGAAAAAGAATGTTTGTTTAGGTGGGATAACGCCGCGGATCCTAGTTGTACAACTTACACCCCTCAGCCTAATACCATGATAGCACGAGGTTCTCCCGTCTTCGGCCTTCCTCCTTCTTCTGGTGTGCCACAAGGCGCAACAATGACAGAATCCCTCCAAATGCTCCCTGTACCTGTTACTGCTAATGGTGACGTCGCTCGCAGGAAAGGACGGATCGGCGTTGAAGGGAGCGCAGTAAGCTTTCATTTCACCAACGAGATCAATATCAAATAAAGACTTCCAATAGGCACCCTCACTGATGGCTTTTATCAGTGCATTAGTTGCTGTGTCCACCAACCAACCAAGAGCTGCATTACTCTTTATCGGCGCAGGTATCGTGACTGTTGGGTTATATTTCATCATTCCACCTGGGGACGATGAGGTGAGTAGCCTGCTTTAAAGTTTGTGTGAACTAAACCAATGACGCTACAGAACACTCACCCTATCATGTCACATTTCCTTCGGAGGCTGCGCGACGTCTTCACCGCAGTCGCTTGTATTTTCATCATGCTCGGCATCGGCACCGCATTCCCAAACGAAGTTGCCCTGATCCCGCTCTTCTTGTTCGTTTCCTTCGCCGCGCTTGCAACACTCTTCGGCATGACACTTGGTGTGTGGGCCACAGCTACCCTGTATGGTGCCGCCCTAGTGTCACTGGTGACTTTCGTCGCTCTCGCATTCATGGCTTGACTGCCAAGGTTCTATTGTTTACTTTTTGTTGAGAACTTATGTCAACATATCTGTTTGCAGCCATTTCCATCTTCTTGCAGAGTCCAGCATCGTAGATGGATTCATAACTTTTACTGTGGTTACAGATGCAAGCTGAGGAACTTTTCGAGAGTGTTGATTACCTCGACGTATCGAAACGCGAATATTGAGCCTCACGCGGGGCCTGTTCCCTATGGACTGGAACACGAATTTTTTCCCTCTCTGCAACCCAATTTACTATCCCACGGGTCTGAATTGTGCCCTTGGTCGTGTATCACTGTATGTATTGTAGCGTGGTTGGCGAAGATAACTAGATCTGAACAACGCTGACTAGGTTAGTGTTGGATGGTAAACTGGTAATCCCTAAGTGGGTTCCGGATTGACAACGATGACCCCGGCTGGTGACATGTAGCTAGGTTTTGCTTCGTCACAAGCAAATTTCGCCTGAATTTGCAATGTACATATGTGCAGGCTCGGCATTCACTCGTGTGTGGGTTGTCCAAAGGCGTCCTTGAATTCACATTTCGCTGACATCAAGGTATTACTAGGACATGTTGATGCCACAAGCGATTGAACCTACGACCACTCGTACCGCGTCCGTGTCTGGTTCCACGGCAGCTGGCGATCTCACCAGCCATATGTTTGGCCACTTAATGTCAACTGATCTCGGGCTGGCGAGAGATATCTTAACCACTTTCATCGTCGATGATGTGGTGCAGGTTTTCGAAGAGGCCCGGGTGATTCCTCATGACGAACAAGTATCCGAGGCCCCCTCCGATCCACACTCTGAGGATGTGCAACGCGCCATCGGACAGGCGTTCGAGGCGGCCGTAGCCCATGACTGCATCCGTTTGCCTCCGGAGAGTAACGTGCCCGAGAAACGCTCGCCGTTACCTGATAAGGAGGAGAAAGAGAAGACCTACACACTCACGTGGTGCAAATCCCCGAAGATGCCATTCGGAGATGAACTTGTCTCGTTCCTCAACTTGAACGAGATCACCGATCGTGCTTTCGCGATCTTTCTTAGACTCCCAACGACCAAGTTGGAATTGCGGCATCGCTTCGTGGCTCCCGAGGACAAACATCACACTGTTCCGCTAGCGTATGAACCAGACAAGAGGAACACGCGACCCAACTTTCTGTTGTTACCAATTGAAGCTTTCTCTCAGCCTGGTGGAAGCTCCCAGATTGCCGACGAAAAATATGTCAATTTGACCGCTGCACGCCTCGTCGGTGAGCCGAACGAGGACCTAGCGGAGGGCCTCGAGCAGATGCTGCGGTATGCGCACGGCCTGAAATGCGCACAGCCGTGGGTGTATTATGTACTCGAGATGATGATCTCGCAGGATGTGGCAGTTTTCTCGCGAGGGGACCACAGCGATTGGGAACATCTCGCGTTGATGTTTTGGGATGGCCGGGGTTGTATCGAGTTTATTTGAATCTTGCTTGGGCTCGCGTTGGGTGTTGAACGTTGATCTCGGCCAAATCCTTTCGTCGAGCTGCAATACGAAGAGCGCACGTTCTAAGTCGACGATCGTTCTCGTCATGGCGTCGCCTCGGATGCAGTACCCTCAACCACAGATTCCCACTACAAAAGCTAGCTCGGATGACGCCGCGTCCGCGACTTCCGACCCCTCCTCCTGCGATAGTCTTCCTTACCAGGAGCCAGTCGAGAAAAGGCATCACTTCGAGATCGAGGAGGATGACAGTGAAGAAGGTTCACGACTGAAGAAACATCGAACTATTGAAGGTGGGTTTACGGGTTAGTACGGTAAAGGATGTTTTTCACTTATCAAATGTTTCTTTGTCTTTTAGAGGAACACGGAATGAATTTTGGGATTCTCCATGTAAAAATCATCATCCACCACTTTGCGTTCGCCCAAAACGTTGACATTGCATCATTGCATCATTCCGCAGTCACGAAACGGATTCCCCGGCCTTCGCTCAAGAGGTGTAGCACAGTTGTGGTGTCGCAAGTGGTATTGGGTAGGTGATGCGAAGTACTCTCCGAATGCTGCTCTGCTCTACAACGTTTACCGAATGGCATTTTGAAGTTTGACCGTGACCGTGGTTCAGGATGAATCGATGATCTTTCCTCGTTTAGAACGACCTCTGTTAGTTTTCCTAGATCTGTGGGACGAATCGGATGATGCGGAATTATGTACGTAGGAGGAGATTGCGCTAGCTCCTACTTACGTATGTACCCGGCACAACGCATCAACGTTTAGCACCGACCCAAACCCGACCTAGAAGCGCTACAGCTTCTGCCAATTCTCATAGGCAGCTGCACGGAATCATCAAAAAGTTAGTGGGGAACGGCGTGGGAGGAGCGAGTTACGACGCTCACCCGACGCTTTTTTCGGGTGGGTCGAGTGGGTCGAGTAGGTCGAGTAGGTCGAGTAGGTCGAGTATCTTAGATCTTTTCGCCTATTCCGCGTTTTCCACGTGGATTTCCTTTTTTGTCGAGCGGAAACCATGTGGCTCACGTACGAAAACCGTTGTCCGTTCAGTAGGCACAGCCGCACAGCCACATTCCTTTTTTGGAGTCCCTCGACTTGCACTACACTATGGCTACACAATTCAGCTACACTTTGGGTACATGTTGCTACACTTTGATTAGGCATTTTTGTAACACTTTGAA
>JBBPRK010001570.1:0-11568 GCA_038093075.1 Boletus patriciae | reverse complement strand
AGCTACAGTAGTACAACACGAAAACCAAGTGTCTAATTAGTACTATATAATGGGGGGAAGTCTATGGTGTCTAACAGGTCTATAGGTGCTACTTAGTGCTAAGTAGCACTTTGGGTTTTTGCAGATGAATTAGTCGCAAAATAGGGCATTCATCGTCCCTATGTAACAGGTGGGAGCTCAGGCAGGTGCACAAGCAGCGTGTTCTGGTCCTGGACTTTTTGAAGAGACGGTCCAGCTCTCGATAGAAACTGACAACCAGAGGGTTATCTAAATGGCCGTCATTATTCTCTTATTTATGTTATAGTAGGGCCATGTGTGTAGAATACTCGATGGCCGAAAAAGGTCAGTGGCACTCCGAGTCCCATTCTACATGCTGTGCACGATTCGGAGGCGACCGCACTCCTGTTATGCCAGCGAGTCCTTCTGTAACTCCCTTTTTGTCTCCTAACCTCGTCAAGCGAAGCCTCCGTTCCCCATGTCAATCTGCGTGGTTCGGTGGGTTCCCTATCTTGTGTTCCTCCCCACCCTCCGGGGCCTTCTATGGCTCGCTCTCGCCTCGCCTCACAGTGACCTGGGCGTTGGTGCTCGCGCGCGCAGATGCACTTGCTGGGTTCCCACAGGCTCCTGCTTGTGTAGGCTCTCTGCAAAACCCTCGGGCGAATGGTTGAGGGCAGCTGACTTCGTTATAATTACGCTGGAAGTTCGTCATCTTTGGGGTCTACTAATGCTTATCAAGGCTTCATCTTGATGTTTGAGATCTTCTTAGAGGTACTCATCGTCGAGTATTGTCCTGGTGTTTGGGGTTCGAGCTTCTCGTCATCTTTCGAGATTTCGTCAACAAAACAACCCGTCCCGTCTCCACTGCTTCCGTCTCTACGTCTCTATGGAATCAAGGTTTTGACGACCACACATTTTCGGCGTCATTTCTAGTTAATGTCGAACTCATCGGGGAACTTCAGTTTGTCTACGTAGTCTCCGAGCTCTTGCCCCTGTGATCGCCAATCACACGTACTCGACAATCACGATTTCGACTTCAGCACAGAGTTGCATTCACAACCGGGTTTAGGATCGATAACCTTGCCGAACAGGCATGCATATGATGCAATATTGAAGCTGTTAAATCCGACTCTTTCCTTTCTTGGCATTGTTATCCGTGACATCGACGTCACTGAAACGCGCGCGTCAGGACTCGGTAAGTTTGAAACTTTGGTCAGCCGTTGATCTATGGACGTCGCAGATGACATGCAGGACAGCGGCGGTGGCTATTCGATAAGCCCCACTACGGTCTCACGGTAGCTTGATGTTTTGCATAATATGTGAGTCTCTGGAGCGCTCCTCACCATAGAGACATTGACACTCCCTTCCTTTTCATCCTCCTCACCACCCCCTTTGCCCACCATCTTCGTTCACGCCTGGCACCCTTTCCTTTCCACTCATCACAAAGGCACCAATATGACATCCCTCGTTGATGCAACATTCGGTGCCCTGTTGCTTGGGGGGTTCTGCGCTGCAGCGTGAGTACCAGTTTCTCGCCACGTTGATTACGACCAACCTTGCTCCAATTCTAGTCTGTCAGGGGTCGTCATCGTGCAAATTTTTATATACATCAAACTCTTCCCTCGAGATTCTACGAGGGTCAAAGCCATAGTAAGTTAGCTTCGATGGTCCCAAGGGCACTGACCTCCGATCACATCGTGATTAGGTTGGAGCTGTGTGGTAGGTCCCTGTCGTTGCAGGTTCGCGCTGCCGGCCAGTGCTCAAGCTCCTTCCCCTAGGATTCTCGATACTACGCACAGCCTATTGGTCTATACAACAATCTGGATATATTTTATCACGAATTACGGCGATGAGACAACGATAGACACAATCCCAATGTACGTCTGTTCCTCCGGCGTTCTAATTCACCACTCATGAAACCAACATCGTTTAGCCCACTAGCAGTGTGTACATTCTCATCTTCGTGCCTGCCTGCCTAATCTAATCTTCATATCGCAGTTGACGGGTATTATTACTGTGAGCGTGACCCTCTATGCTCTTGCACAATGGCCTCATTGCCGTAATCCAGGCAATCCTGACATTCATCGTACACTGGTAACATGTTTTTACCGACGAGACCCGATTAGTTTGCTGACCCCATCATGCAGTTTTTTCTCACACCGCATTCACAAATGTGAGTAGCATATGCATGACCGACCTGGACAAAAGAGCTTACAAGTACTTTCCCAGTGAGTCGAGGGCAATGGCGGTTTACGGCGTTAATTGTAAGCACCTACTTCACTTGAGATCCAGGATCTCGGATGGCTGACCAAAAGTAATCAAAGTTGGTGTTGGCGTTCTTCCGTCTGTGTAAGTACCCGTGATTCCTTTCCATCAACATATTTTTGACCCGCATGAATCAGGTTGCGCGACAGGTAAAGGGATCGATTGATGAACCGCTCAGTGTCCACTAAATTCGCTCAATCCTAACTTTCAGTCACGTCAGCTGAAATGTAAGAGATTTTTCGCTTGGTCAATCATCGCCAGGCTGAATCCAATATGCTAGGATCCGCGTGAAAAGCTTTACGGAATTCAGGGCAAAATTCCGAGTGAGCTTGGATGGCACATATAGAGTGTTCCAAGTCTTACCATCTTGTTCTCGCAACAGTGGATTCTGACCCTCGGCCTAGCGATGTCATGCCTGGTGGACATTCTGATCACCTGGTTCTTGACTCATTTGCTCTATACTTTGCAGAAGGAAATTAAGGCGTCGATGGGGTAAGCACTCAGTATCTCCAGAGTGCTTGACAACTGAGGCTAACGCGCCACAGCATGGATCGCGTTGTCGCCGCAGTTGTCCTGTATACCTTTGAGACCAATCTGCTGACAAGGTGAGTCGTTTTATGTGGTGATCCTCCTCGCTAAAATGTTTTCGAAGTGCAGCGACGATTTTATCGATGATTTGCGTGAGTACCAGTCCGTATGGTGGCCCTGAGGTTCCATTCTGATCGTCTTACAAGTGGCTCGCGATGCCAAACAATATGGTTTTCTTGGGAATTTATTTCTTTATCGGCAAATGTGCGTGTATATTTCTGCGGGTTTCGATCATTGTCCCTTTGCTGATAAGTGACACCCCCCAAGTGTACGCGAACTCGTTACTTGCGACGTGAGTTTCGGGTTGTTTTGCCATGTCAGGCGAATCATCAATCGCCACCAGGTTGAACGCACGTAAGCAATTCCAACATCAAAAACAACGCGGCCCCTCCATAGCCATCCCTTCAGGGTCCCATAGTATACCACGTGCAACGACGGGTAAGTTCTTGGTGAGTCGATTCGACGTTGTTGCTATGCGATCGAATCTGACCGTTTGTTTAGCCGCGCGATGAGGCCCCTGCACCCACCAAGGTACGTTATCGAATCGTTTTTGATGGTGTACTCATCCCCGAGTCTTCAACCAGGTCGAAATCACTATTTCGAGAACGGTCGAGTTTGGGATCGACGAGTCCTCGTCGTCATCATCACCGGTCAATCACGTGTCGTTTGTTCAACCCCAGCTTGAATGATTCATACGCGCACCCTTTTTCTTGCCCCATTGTGTGCCTGGTGCCTGCCCTACGGCCATGCATTCGGGCATAATTTTGCAAATTGCAGGTCTGCTACTATGGGTAGTAGCTACATAATATCATGAGACTATAACTTCACTTGAATCCTTAAAAATAGATAGGTTTGTTGAAGGAAACGGATGAAAGGGAAATAAAAATTGCGACTGGCGTAGTCACATTGGCGTCACCGAACCGAGACATAGTGTGGATGGTTCAAGGCTGTTAGTACGACACTCCCTCCCAACAGACGCCACATCCAAGTATCAGAAGATCGACGAGATTTATTTAGTAATCCCAATGTCTTGTGTCAAGCCTGTTAAACGGTACCCCGAATCAAAACGGCCCGTACCTCATTTAACAGAGGGTGATGTGACTACCCATGTCTTCATCTGAAACAATCCCTCCGATAAAAGCATGGCGTGGCCATTGACAAGGACACATGACAGGAAATACGTTATGAGACCATACATAGGACTCATAGGACTCGACATCACCTAGTAGGCCAACGCCCTCCGAGTCCGTATGGCGTTGTGACAGTCAGTATCGGAGAGATACGGTACCGTCTAATATGGTTCAATCAGCCTGAGGAATGTTGGTTCGCATGGACGTGTCAGGTCTCACAAGGTGCTGGTGTTGCGCACATGATATATGATCCCTGGGTGCCAAAGCAGGTACGAGGGGGGACACGGCCGAGGAACGGGATCCCTGCCCTACTTTTGATAGAAGTTTTACCTTACCCGAACCCGGCCCCCGACCCGACAGCCTGAAAGGGGATTCGCGGTGGGGTAATTTGGGCCCGGCGGCGCGCCTCACATCCCACACCACGTCTTAACGTCGAGTCGCGAGTGCGTACGCCAGTACGTAGAGCCTGGGAGGGAGCTGTGTGGGTTGATCCAACATTTTCACCACTTGCTGACGAGTCCTTCGTATCTGCATCCGGGAAGGAGGATAGTCAAAACTTGACTTGGTGGTACAGACTAATGGTCCGACGCTCCCTGACGCTCCGAGTGGCCTCTGAGCGGCTCGTCCAATCATTCCATGACAGAAATGCTAAGGAGTGTGCCTTGAACGCGTTCCTCGCAACTCTGAATTTCCCTCACGCATGACTGGCGTGACAGGACACTGGTGTCAGGAGTCAAGTACCCCGTCCTCGCAACGAGCGCATGTGCGTTCTGGGTATTCACAGGTATTCACCCGCGTCTTGTATACGATCGGTTACACCACGGGAGACGTGGCCAAGGCGCGTTACACCTCTCGTGACACGAGTACCCGTGCTTTGCATGGCCATTTATGTACACACGGACAGCGAAACAGCTATGGCGGCGTTCTTGGGGAGCTCCCCCTCTGTGGTGTATGTTTCAGCTCGGAACTATCTTAGAGAGATGTTAGTAACGGAGATCGTCGTATGCTCTAGGCTTGACTTTTGGATCGACATATGTTCGGTGCCTAAAGGGTATCTGCGCAAGCTTGAGTAACGAGGGCTGTATCCTGCGTACCTAGTCGAGTCGCTATATCTTAATATGTATTTCCCAATCATCACACTACTGGTCAGAAATGGAATGTCAACCGATTATACGGAGTGGAAGTGCACCTATCAAAATGCAACGCACACAAGTTCATCAGGTCATTACTATCGACATTCCAGGGGTATTGAGCGATGGTAAGACCGCTGCGGACGTGAACCCCACTCACATGGTATTTGACGCGTGTCAGTGCAAGCAGCTGCCAGAGCAGATTGCAATATCGGAGTCAAGGCTACAGGACCAGAAGAGGATCGGCATTCAATTAGTGGCGTTCAAGTTTGCACGGCATTTCCGCTCGTTGGTCAGGCAAGTCGGCCTAGTGCCGTCTTCCTTGAAGGACTATACGTTGATCCACCGCCGTACGGCCAGGGTGGAGGTTAAACTACAAGCCGAAGGACCCGAGAGCCTCATCGGATGTGATCGACCGAGTCGTTTGCCAGTTGAATGTGAATATTGTGCGCCGACTTGTCACGGTACTCCCAAGACGAAGAAACATCCTCTCAACGTTATGTGAACACGTATGGACAAGACAATTGGGATGCCTACCTTTCATCCTCGCGTCGACGTTTGTCTCGGATCAACGTAATCGAAGGTCAATGGGTCCAATGAGGGGCACTGGCAGTGCCGCGAACGAAGAAGGCCACTGGAAGGATGGTAGAGATGACTGTAAGGTGCTCACTGCTGGTTTCGCCTCCGAGTCGGACATCCTCTCGCGTTCGCAATCCGGCCTGTGTCCGGACTGAACACGCCAGCGATCTCCAGTCCCTTAGTTATTGGATCGTTTATCGTGCATCGATCGCCTCCTGTAATGGGGTTGTGAGCGGTGAGCATGCACTGCGGACATGAACGTGGATGTTGCTATGGGGATCTTGGGCCGATGTGGTGTGTATGCAAGAGTGAGTTGCTTTCTTCATACGGTCATTTTCGACGTTTCGTGAAATATCTTACCGTATAGCTGTAGCCGTGCTACATGTATATCGACTATTATCGAATCGGGGTGTTGTGGACACTGATAAAAAATATGTTGAACTTTGTGGGGAGATATCGAGAGAGCGATACAATATATTAGCTCCACAAGGTAGGAACCGTCATCACTTGTAAACGGGACTACGCCGACATGTATAAGCACTCGGGCCCAAGGACGGCGTCCCACGAACGAATGCACCTTTGGGAAAACCAAGCAAAGGGGTGGTAAACTCGGGTGTTGGTAAAAACGGGAGGTATAACGACTCGAACTGTCCGCAGGGAATCAATCAGTATGACAAAGGAAATCAAGGGGAAAAATCCTGGTCATTGCCGAGGAAGCTATTCCAACGCCAACCTCATGATATTGTTCTTCCTGTCCTCGTCGTTCGTGAACGTACGGTAGCGACGACTAACGCAACTCCACTGCAGGTTCCCGGCGGCGAAATCGATCAATCCATCTGCATACAGGTTGAGGTATTGATCTAGTTCCAGATTGAAAGACGGTAGTTCCCGCCTGCATGCATGGAAGCGGTCCACGGACAACTTCTCGGGATAATCGAGTCCCTCCTGGAAATCCAGGTGAGTAGTCTCTGAACCTTTCTGTATAACTGTCAAGAGGTTGTTGAATGCGCCGTCGAAACCATATTCCTTCTTGAAGGAATAAACGTCCTGGATGAAGCATAGATGCAATTTTAGGAGTGGCCCGTCGGAAGAGTTGTCGTTCACATTTGAAACACGTGTCAGGTCCATTGCGGCATTCTCCGTCTCCTGTATCACTGGATTGTCTAAGACATCGCCGGGAATGTAGGGAGGAACGTGTAGCCCGAGTGAAAACAAAACCCATACAAGCGCCAACATTCCACCGACGCATGGCTATATATGCTTGAATGTCAAGAGTCATGTCCTTATTCATATATATTTCCCGGTTATGCACTTCTTGGACCTTATGCATTGAAACCTTCTCGAGGTCAGCGATGAACCGTGGCCGAAGAAGGGGACCGACGAATGCCCTGACGTCGAGCAATAAATTACCGCACCAGGAATGCTTCAACAAGACTAAGCAGGCTGGAGGGCGAAAGAGTCAATCGACCTGAGCATCATTTCGGTGAGTGTTGAACGGGCTTCCCCTTGTCTCTGTCCCGAAGAATTTTCATCCATGTCTGTGAAAGAGCCTGGATGCCTTCGCTCGGACTACATTCACTATGCAGATTGCCTGAGCTCATGTTGAACGAACGACGGAAGGATCCATACAGTGGATCATCTAACAAGACCCCCGCCGCAAAGTAATTGAAAATCCGCCTCAACTGTTAAGAAGCGAGTGGGCATGGCAACAAGCAAAGGGCAGTCGGATTTATAGACCTCCTGATAGAGGGTGTGAGAGAGACGATCGAACGATAAGCGCATGCATACACACCACCGCGCAGCACCTACCAAGCTTCTGTTCCTCCCATGTGTTAAACACGGTTTCAGTTTCTTCGAGGTGAGGGTTGATCTCGCCACCTGGCTTCTTGGGAAGCAGCTCAAGAATGTTAGGGAGGCGCAATTTGCTCGCGTGGCGATAAAGCATGCAGCATCTATCCCCCTGATTACTGCATACCTACGCCCGGATCACGGGGACCCAACGTGGAACTAATGTGGACCTGACTGTTGGCAGGAAGCGCATGGCAATACGATGGCAGCAAACTGAAGCGAGTTGGTCTTTAGACCTCCTGTAATGGGTTACATGAATAAAGAAGGGAATATGAATTGTTCTTGCGCAGTAACGCCCAGATTAAAAGGGGCAGGTACTCCCGCCACACTTCTTCGCACTCAGCAGAACCTAGCTGACCTAATGAACCATGACGTATCTGCATTTGGTTAGGTTGTTTAGCTCATATGCTGTTAGATTTCGCTTTCGGTTCGCGTGCATGCCGGTGTGCATGTGCAACTGGAAGTGTTGTTGAACTGCCGTTTATCTCAGCTGCTTTACCGAAGAAACCAGGGAAACGATCAGCCCATGCGGGCATGACGAGGCGATTTGTTTTCATTCCTAAAGGCAGATGGGGTGAACCCAATGTATACTCGCTTGGCATCAAAAAAGGGCTCAGTGCTGAGTACACAATAAGGGATTGAACCCGCACATACCTCCTTCGTCTGGCATTAGGCTGTTGTAATCTGGTCCACGTTCCCCCGATTCAGTGTCATCCATTCCGTTCGTAAATGTAATCTGAGAAAAGGAAGAAAAAATGTCAACGCTGGAAGGATAACAGACTGTCGGTGGACGTCAGTGAGAGGACATCAGATAGAACGAGCCGTGAAAAGCTTGGAAAAGGCATTAAAGATGGCCATGGTGCTGGTAGACGTAGCCAAGACAGCTAGCACCTCAAGTAGTAGCGAAGACGTGGCACCAAGATCATAGATATCGAGAAAACGATCTGTTCGACATACCCGTGCCGACAAACTGGCCTCCACGAGATCTTCCAGGTTCCTAACGATCAGTTCGATCAAACCATCTGCATATAGAGCGGGGTACTGATCCATTTCTCGAACAAACGATAGTAACTTCCTCCTGATAACAGAGAAGCGGTCGAGGGCCAAGTTAAATAGCTCTCTCGGTACAGCCCCCCTATAAATCCAGATTATCACGCTTCGGGGCTCTCTGCGTGACCGTCAAAAGATCGTTCAATGTGCCATCATCGCTGTATTCCTTCTTGTAAGAGTACACATCCAGGGCGAACATGAGACTTTGGATACCAGTCAAAGGATGAAAGAGATCTCTTACGTTCACAAGTCCGGCACACGTTCTCCGTTACCGGACGACTGGATCGGCCAACACATCATCTGGATGTGGGTCGGCGGTTAGACCACATCGCGACGAAGCATGTGTTGACACCGATCGTCCCTCGACGAGTGACCGTGTATGATCGGATATTACGCATAACGCATTATCTTTTTATTCGCGTATGCTTCTCGGTCTAAGCGCCTCCTGAAAAACGTTCATGGTAATATCCTCGCTCTCGTCAACGCAGCACGAAGAGCCGTGTGCATCGGGGATGGCCTGCTTGCACGGCCATGGTGCCCATCGTACCTGTAGCCCTGCGTCGTTGTGGTCCGGTTGCACCAGGCCCAAAGCGACATTTACCCCCGCAGCTACGAGTCTCAAATCGTAAGGTCCCCAAAGGAGAAGCCGCAATCGGCAGGGAGATGGCCCCCTTTGTCGCGTTAAACTGTATAGTTTCGCCTCGGCCCGTGCTCCATCCGATTCGACAGAGTTGGTCATTGATAATCCTAAGATCGAGTGTGGTGTCCGGTTTGCTACGAAAGTGAAACCGACCAAACAAGTCTATCGATGTCCAGGCTGTCCAGACCCCTGAGTGGAAGTAAAATGAGCGGTGTCTGATGGCCTATGGCGACACACGGAAATAGGGACAGATGGCATTTCACTTACCTTTGGAGGTCACACCAGTGTCGCCATTCGCAAGATAGGCATCCTCGACCGTCTCGGCGCCAAAAGTCCTTTACGCTCACACGTAAAGAAAGGTGCCTTTCTGATGAACCGAAATTTGTGAATGGCTACTTGTTGATGCCTTCGTGCACATAAGCAAAGCGGTCCAAAAGGGTGAATGTCGTGGAGATTACCATACCCAGCCCAAAGCCTTTGGAATTCAACAGACACAAACAACACTTGACCACGTGCCACCGATTCCACACCGTTGTCAATGACTCGGATGTCCACCACGTCGAGGCATGCCTTCCAGTCGCCTTCTGTATCAGCCGAGAAAGGCGCCTACCGCATGCGTCCACCGCGTAGCTCCCGACCCGGGTCCAACCTGTCCCATTCCTCAGAGCCATCCTTGCGCGTGCACCTTCACGTACCGTACCGCCGCACGCGTCGTCAGGCGATGCTCGTGGCGTTCTTGGCGTGCAGCGCGTCCGTCTGCTTCGCGTGTGCGTATTGGCTGTTCACGACGAGGTACGGTCATCCCCCGTCTGTGCGTATCCTCTCGGTCTCCTGATTCGGTCTTATAATATAGTCAACGCGTCCCAGCGCACCAAATCGGAATGGCCTGACACGTCTCTCATCGCGCCACACGCGCCATACCATGATTCGAATGCATCACACCAACTCGACATCACCCTCGACACCCTCGACGAACCCGACACACGTCTCAACACCCTCCGAGCCGAACCCACCACCACCTACCTCACCTACCTCCCCCACAGCGGCCTTCACAACCAACGCATTGCCCTCGAGAACGCTCTCACGCTCGCCCATCTTCTCAATCGCACCCTCCTCGTCCCACCCGCTCGTCTAGGTCCAAAAACCCTGCGCTACGTCCGCTCGAGCACACTCGCCCGGATGCTCCAACTCAGTGATAAACGGCAAGGGCGCAGCCATTGTGCCCATCTCCCAGTGGATATCACACCGCCGGACGAATGTGCCGATTACATGGCGTATACTCTCGTCCCGTGGGCGTGGCTGGTGGATTTGGGACCGGTCGAGGCTCGGCAGACACTCGTTCGCGTGTCAAACGGGACTGCGGCGTGGATAGAGGAAAGGTTGGGCGTCCATTCCAACGAGACGCTCTTCCTGCCTGACACGGAGCCATACCAGTACCAGTTCGTGGATACTCCTGCGCCCGTGCGGGAGGGCGATAAATACCTCCACACCATCGCCATCGACACGCTTGCCGTCGCGCCCCAACGTCTCATCCAACTGGGGACCCTCTTTGGCTCCTCACGACTCCGACTCCGGCAGGCGGAGAACCGACGGGTACGGGGAGAGACGAGGCGGCACATGGTGTTTGCGAACGCGGCGTTGAAGTTGGCTGCGGAGAGGATTGGGAAGGTACTTGGGGGAACGTATGTGGGTGCGCATGTGCGTGTTGGGGATGGTCGTTTTCAAAAGGGGGCACGGAAGAATGCGAGAGTCGTTTGGTGGAAACTGGTTCAGGACGTTCTGGGACTGGATATAGAGACGGCGTTGGGGCTCGAGAGGCACGTTTGGTCAAGTATGGGTGGTGTGATGGCGACGGATGGCTACAACAGAGACAACAGCAATGGCGCGGACGACGACGACGACGACGACGACGATATGGTGGATACAGATGAAATGCTAGAACCACCAGAGATACCCCCAGACATGCCCAGTCTGCGGGTACCCCATCCGCCCCTCCCTCCTCTCCCTGACATTTTCTCCCCCAAGCTCTCCTGCCGCAACCGACTCCACACGATGCCCGGCCTACGTCGCCTCAACGTGCCCCTGTTCATCGCGACCGATGCGCCAGACGGACTCGACGATCCGCTACTCGCGCCGTTGATACGTGTATTTCCGTGCACGTTTATTCTGGGGTCATTTCAAGCAGAGACGGCGCATGTGGAGGGGTTGCGGAATGGGTATGATGGGGTGCGTCTGGCAGGGTACCTCGCTCCGATCGTGGATGCGTTGGTGATGGGTGGGGCGTGGGCGGTGGTAGGGACGGAGGGGAGCACGTTTAGTCGGTATGTGGGGGATGTTTTGT
>JBBPRK010001569.1:0-11574 GCA_038093075.1 Boletus patriciae | reverse complement strand
ATCATCATTCTCAATACGGTCATCAGAAGCTTTCCCTGGTATACGACCGGAGTTTTCAACGGTTACCACTTTTGCGCGGTGACATACAATGTCCTTTCAATATTCCTTCCCAACATTGTGCCGGTCAAGACCCATGAAAAGTCCAAGGGTGGGACGACTTTTTGGAAGAGGGTGGTCCCGGATTCAGTCATCTCACGGGATTGTGGGTTGGTCATGGAGAAGATTTCCAAATTGACTCGGAAGATGGACTCGGAGGAGGTCGCTGTAGTCATGGTGGAGGGTAAGGGGAACAAGAGCGGGAGGAGCAGGAGGAGCAGGAGGCCTGAGCAGGAGTATTAGCAGCCATTCAGATGTACGAGTATGACAATCACACAATCACCGTAGAAATGAGATCCCTGAGAAGCCTCCGAGGACCGAGTTATGGATGGTCATTCTAGTAGTACGAGTACGCGAGTAAGAATAGAATTTCGTCTTTGTTTGAGTGGCAGCATCTCGGCAAGCTCTCTCTCTGCAGGCCGAGTCACCTAACAACAAACAAAGATGACTTGTTTTGTCCATCTGAATCATATCCAAGTCCTTCTTTTTACTTACTAGTATCGCACGTATAACTACTATGCATATCTGTCTTTACAAGACGATCCAGTTCTCTGTGTTTGCATTGTTATCACACTGCAATGTAACGATGCATAACCGCAGCTACAGCATTACTCAGGTTGCCCAGAGGTGGCATGGCAATAGCAAAGGTTAACAATGGCAAGTCGCACAGACATGGATGTGGAACCTGGCGATGATGGCATTGACTCGGATAGTGAATGTGTCGCACAAAGAAACTACAGGAGTCAACGGGGGTCAGGGGAACCCACCAGAACGTGGAATATGAAGGAGAGTGTACGAATACGTGTCCAAACGTCCTAGTCGAGATGGAGAGTGCGCGCACGGTCGATGACTGCTGGCAAAGGCCATTGGTGTGACAAAACGGGTGACGAGCACATACCAGGATTAGGCCAAGAGCCCTCACGGCATGAACGCCAAGCGAAACCGGCAGGTGCAATGGCCCACCACAATGTACCCATACCCACCCAGACTGGCAAGTCAGCACGGTCAGACGCGAAGAAAAGAGTCGGCGACCAGAAGCAGCAGACACACGACCGCCTAGGGATGCACCCTGTGCCACATAAACCGCCAGATAAGACCACGCAATACCCGAACGAAAGCCCGCATATCGAGCTCGAATGGGAGTGGAGCCTGGGAGGATAGCTGCAAGCTGCGGCAAGCTACTCACGAGGAGTGAAACGATCATACAGAACGACATCCCCACTCACGTAGAGTGCCCCAGAAACGAAGGGAACGGCGGCGAAGGCAAGAAAAACACGCCGACTCGAAGACTCGAGTCCAGTTCGAGAGTGAGAGGGAAGGCGAGCCAAGCTGCACAGATCAGCGAACAACCGAAAAGACAAACGTACCTGAAGGTTACCAGCAGGCACATTAAGGCCCAGTACGTGAGGCGAGTGAATCCAGCGTCGAAACGAAGGCGTCGAGTCGAGTCGAGGAAAGGAGCCAGGGGGCAAAATAGGTGAACAGGTTGAAACCTTTCGGACCGAGCCGTGAACAATAGGAGAGGCCGACGGATGGACGGTACAACGAGTGGCGCACGGCACGACTCGATACGAGTTGAAATCCAACCGCTAGCTGAGCAGGAATGTCAGTCCGAATCAAGCGGGGACAAAAGCAAAACTAACATACCAGCACCATCCACACCATCTCACATGAGACGTTCTATCCACCAGCCGAATCCACCGCGTTGACGAGGACGCAGAATATTGCCACCTAGAAGGAACAGTAAAAGTCCTCGGGTTCACGGATACACTTAGTCATGCCACTGCACCACGCATCGAACAGATTCATACGTCGAATGTGAAGGGCAGCTTCGTCATGCCAAGGGGTGCATCGCCACTCGGCTAGGACCGAAGGACCGATTTTGGTCCTGTGAAGTCGAGCTGCCAGTGATCGAGAGGAGATTGACGGTCCACGCCCTCACACTCGAAGCGTCGGTGGATAGGAGCCTGCCTTCTCACCTGCTCTTGATTGCACCAGTGGCTTACGGGACAAGGTGAGTCGGTAGAAGTCAACGTGCATTGATCGACAAGGTGCTTGCGCGCTACTCCGGGGAGTTCACCGGTGAGAGATCCACTGACACTGAGGGAGCGTTCCGCGATCATGGTCCTTTCTCAACATCAACCTCTTGACGTCAGTATTCCGGGAGCTCCTCCAGAACTCAGACGGTGCTCGGTCGTCCGCAGTCGAGATTCGCTTCGAGACTGCTGCATACCTCCGAGTCGGAAAGACGGCGAGCAAGGAAACATCGATGTACTGCCCCTCCCTAATCTTAAGTCTACCCATGTACAAGCACTCAGTGCTGTCATACACTCCTATGTTGACGTCTCGTTTCTCAGGGTTGCAGAATGGACGTTTAGAAACAATGGAATCACTTTTAGAGACGAAGAGATTGGACACGGCTACGAAAGATCGGCGAGTAATCTCCTTTAATATGAAATTCCCATTCTTTAATACTGCCCCAGCCGAGGGAAACCCTGACGAGAAGATTGGCACGTTTGGTGTCGGTGGGTGAAATATGTCTTCTATCGACGTGTCGGTGGGCAAACGCTCGATTAGGGTTTTACAGCTTGTTTTCGGTGACGGAGAATTCGATCTAGTCCGTCTCCCCAGGCTCCACAGTACGCTCGAGTTACATCCGGAACGACTTTTTCGCTGATCATTTCACGGCAGGAACACGCGACACGTGACGCCTCAGAGTAACTTCATTCGTGGGTGATATGTGCGCGTCTGCATGGATCATGACCTGACACGCGTGCTGTACAGGGGCCAACGTCGATATGGCCCTCAAGGCATGCAAGCCCTGAGACTGGACAAGAACGTTGAAACGGACGATGTCTGGGTTACTGAGTGATGAGTAGATGTGCCCGACGCCGACACCTTCATGGCACGCATGCGCGACCCGCTCGCACGGTTCATACACGTCGTGACGCCTCTCGCACAGATCTACAACCTTGTGATGACCTCGTTGCACGTTTTTTATGACATGGCCGGAGGGCTCATCGCGTTCAACAGGAACGGAAGCATTTTCATCAACCTGCGCTATTTCAAGGCATGGCGTGAGTGTCGTTGACGTCCTAAAACTCTCGGGGACGACAGAGCTGAAGTGACCCCGCTGGATAGACGACCCGGACGTCAAGAACGGTCACCAACAGCAAGCTCAGATATCCTGGTCTGTTCGCTTCTTGCTGTCTCGTTCGCTTTGGCGTTGGTGACTGACGGTTGGATTCCGTGGCGTGTTTAGGTTCTTCACGCTCGCGCACGAGATTGCACACAACCTCATCGAGCCGCACAATTCGGAGCACGAGTTTTACTCTTCGGCCATCTGCGAAGCGCACATGCTTGCGTTGTCGCGGCTCATAGGGGAGGTTTGAGGCCCGTGGTTGTGAGATGATCGATGTCGCGGGGTACCATTGCTAGCCCTCTTTTGTTACCTATAGAACGACAATGTCGTGATTGCCGGTGCACCGTCGGATTGAGATTTCAGAATTGAATGAAACCAATGAGAACACAGTAGTTCTACAGATACGAGCTACAGACATAGACGAATATGCCGCATCATGCCCAATCTAGATCGGCTTCACCAATCCTCTGTGTTTAAAAAGGACTCAAGCAGGACCTTGACTTTGAAAACCGTTATGCTCCCATTCTCCCACAATGACCCCACCGGTAACCGCTTTATCAGCCCCAAGTGGGTCGCACACAGTACTGGTGCCTCTTGAATCCCAGCTTGGTCACCGTCACCATCTTCCATCATTTCGTCCTCGAACTTCTCGCCAGGGAGAGCAGTGACGACCTCGAAATTGCTTGATATTACATCATCAAGCGTCTTGTTGAGGAGTGTGGCGAGCTCGATGAGCGAAGTTATTTGCTCCTCGAACTTGGACGTAACCTTTGATATTATTTCAGAACGAGGAGCGGTGCAGCCTGCAGTCGACAGGATGTCAGAAATGTCTATGACGATCCCTTTAACGAGGTATTCTGGGTTGGCGTTCTTCCAGTTGTGGCTGTGAACGCGCGCGAGCGAACACCAACGTCCAGAAATAGCTTGCGCCTCTGTGAACCATTTTTCTTCTCGTCAGCTGGAAGAGGGGTCGCATTCGAACGTTTAGTTTCTCACCTGCTGTACGCAACCTCTGATATATCCCATGTATGAATGCGTTGTACCCTGGTTCAAAGGCCCAAGAGGATGCAACTTGGCCGAGTGCAGATACGAGGTACGCCTGGAACGCGATTTGGAGCAACATAGGGATATCCTTTGGGTTAGTCGTACCCAAGGACTCTGCCAAAATCCGGCCTATGTGGGGTGAAGCCCTCTGCACAGCGGAGATCTGTTCCTGGGTCGAGTTCGTCGTCACGTTCTGAAACTCGAAATATTCCGCAAGGCAATCAGCCATACACGAGGTATGCTGCTGTACCTCTGCATTCAATCTTTGGAGAGCCTGAATGACATCCGTGTCGGATGATTTATTTGCAGTGTTGAGGAAGCTATTTGAGCCTTCCAGATCTTCCGATTGCGCTTCGCAACGATTCCGGAGCTCAGCGATTTGAGAATGAGACTCGGAGAGCTCTCGTCGAAGTTTCTCGATTTCTTCAGATTCCTTCGCAGTCTGCTCTGCTTCTTTGGCGTCCATGCTCCCCACATCTGGCATTTTCCCCTTCGCTTCCGAGATCTCCTGCTTGCCATCTGGAGACTGAATGGTGGCTTCTGGCTCCTCATGGTGAATGACGTCCGAAAGTTGAACATCATCCTCCATCGGTGGCGGTCTCTGCTGTGCGACATCTAGAGGCTGGACATCATCCTTCTTCCTTGGTTGTTTCTCCGTGCCCCGGGTGGGGACTAGGGGGCGAATGTCACCCGGAACTTCGTTGATCTTCCTCGGCTGTCTCTCGGATATGGAATGCTGTTCCTTTATCAGAAGTCCCTCCCGATCACCGTCGGAGGGCTGGATGTCATACGAGTTCTCGGGCAACATCTCTTGCTTGATGTCTGAACGCGAGGTAGTGCCTTCGGGTTCGCTCTCCTTTGTCAGCGAATTTCGTTCGTCTAGGTTCGAAGGCTGACCGTCTTTCTGGGCATCCCTGCGCTTAAAACGAGGGATTACGGCGCCGATGCGGAACGCCACGGTCTTGGAATGCTGTAGCTTGTCGTGTATCCTTCCGGGGGGGATCCGTTCTTCCTCTTGAATATTGACGCCGGTCAGGGATGAATGAGACTATGTTTGAAGAAAAGCTTGGGCGTTATATTGATCGCAAAAAATGCACGTATCTACCTTGGACACAGCAGGTCTCTCGCACTCATTTTGCGACCCCCCTATATCCGCATCCGTGTGCTGCTCGACACCGCCAGCAGTGTCATGGGAGGTAGAAGCTACTGGTGCACGCTTATCGACATGGACTGGCAGGGAGACATTTTTGTCGCTTTCTGCCAAGAGCTGGTCGGCTACGTGGACGCAGGACGAGGCATGCTGCTCGTTCCTTTCGTGACCGGCGGTACTAGTAGATGTGTGTGGATGGGGCTGTAATTAAAAAGGGCGATGAGATCGCATACTTGCCCTCTGCGCATGCTTGAAGTAGCCGTACCGCGGTGTTATCTGATCTCACTGTCTTCTTTAGTTCCCGGTCCACAAACTTGCCTAGCGTTCTCACCCCGTCCGCAGGTACGGAGTACTGCCTTCGTCGGAACCTTCTGGCGTTCACACTTCTGGTAAAATCCGTTACGGGCCTGGACTAAGGTAAGAATCATGTATACTGAGATTTGCTGGGACGCATACCTTCTCTGAGAACTGGACTCAGTGCGTACAACAGGCGCCGACATCTGGCTTCAACCGTCTCGACAGAGACCTGGGAGCTGGAGGGTGCTATGATGTCTTTGTCGTATTCAGGTCTTTAGCCAAAACTATACAGGGATGGAGCATAGGACGGAGTTAGGAAGGAGCTGGGTGGGCAGACGACACACACGAGGCCGGTGGCCGCACTGATGATGCTCCGATCTGCATAGCCTTCTTACCTTCCAAATTATTCAGGAACGCGGCATTCTTTCATGATCAAGTTCTCTCGACGCATCGTGACACAATGCTGTTAGGATGGAGTGGATGAACGATTCCTCGTTGGAAACACGACCCCGTGGGCAAGCGCCGAAAACACGAGGTGATGGAACGTGTGCACTGATCTATATCAATGAAGGGCAACGGGTATTCAATGCGAAGAAGGCCCACGAACCGCAGCTTGTTCCTTTACTTTCACCGTTGCTCTGCTGCATTGCGTCGCTGATGACCACGTCCGCGACAATGGCCGGTGCGTACTGGTGAAATGGAGCTGCGTTGATGCTGACCGTTGGACAAGAGCATTCCCCGCTCATTGAAATCGATGTCGGTACGGGAATACGCGCGGTGACGTTCACAGCGAATGGCGAGTATATTGTCGGCGGTGGTGATGGCCTTGGAGTGTGGCGAGTGGAAGACGGCAAACAAATGGCAACAATGGCAGCGTGGGGTGTCTGGTGTCTCGCAGCGTCGCAGGATGGCAGATGGATCGCAGCGGGGACAGCCTGGGGCGAGGTGTCCGTGTGGGACGCAAAGACATTCAAAAACGTCTTCACACACAAGGAGGATGACACTGACGCCCTCGGAGTCGATTTCTCGCCCGACTCGGCTCGGCTCGTCGCAGCATCCAAGAACCAGACGGCCACCGTCTTGGACGTCGCAGCTCGCAAAAAGGTGCTGACACTCCGCCACCGTGACAATGGTTGGGTGACAGCAGTGAAATACTCGCCGCAAGGCGACCGAATCGCGACAGCCACTCCCAATTCTGTTCGGGTCTACGACAGCAACGGTGGCCGCTTGCTCGTGGACATCCCACTAAAAGTAACCCCGTTGTGCAACACTGGTCTCCTCTGGTCCAACAACCACCTCTTTGTTGTGTCTGATGGTAAAATCAGGCAATTGGAACCATCCACCGAGTCAACGGTCTCGGAATGGCAAGTCCACGATACCAACAACTCCTCGTGCATCGCCCTTCCAAAGCATGGGGAATTCATTGCCTACTCTACAAATGATACCGTCACGCCTTGGGACATGTCGACACACGCCCGGGTCGGTCTCCTCCAACACACTCAATCCACACGTTCGATTGCACTCTCTCCAGACGACCGGTTTCTCGCGATTGGTGGAGATGGCAGGAAAATCACCATCACAACTCTATCTCGCATAACTGTCAGTATTGTGTTCCTTTGAATTAATGCGAATCTGAGCAACTTCCTTGTTCTGGCCGTCTTTCCAAATATGATCCAATCCTATCATCTCGTCCCCGCTTTCCAGGAACCTGCCGTTCAGGTCGACGACACTGCGCTCGATTCATGGAAGCACAATCAGCTCGACAACGTGGGCGCTGGACACGGCGGGAAAATCCCCATCAAAAGTCTATTTCGCACCACTGTTAGTATCGTGTCCCTTTGGATTATGGCGATTCTGAACAACTTTCTTGTTCTGGCCGTCTTTCCAAATAGGATCCAATCCCAGTGTCTCGTCTGCATCCCACTTTCCGGGAACCTGACATTCGGATCGACGACGCTGCGCTTGATTCATGGAAGCACGATCAATTCGAGGATGCGGAGGCGTTATTGACCGCTGCGATCCCCAAGTCTCGGAATCCGAACCATCATGTACTCGCTAGTCGAGCTCTCGTCCGAACTCGTTTACGACAGTGGGACGCAGCGCTCGTCGACGCCGAAAAGGTGCTTGTTTCTCTGTCCTCACGTACACTGACGCTGACGTTAATTTACACAAAAGGCCCTCAAAATCCAGCCGTCCGTCATTGGCTACATCGCAAAGAGTGTAGCGCTTGTCGGCAAGGGGGAAAGGCACGATGGCTATCGCGCCTGCGACATCGCATTCGAACGCTTCCATTTATCTCACGTTACCTTTCTTCTTCTGATCAAGGTGGTATTTTCCAACGTGGTTCCCCCTCAGCTGCTCATACCCCTTAGGCTGTTATCGTGTTTATGGCCGGAGAGCATCGCGATGCGATATCACGCGTAGACGACCTCATCGCTACGGTCCCCTTCAACTCAATCTGCTATGCAGTTCAGGCACGTGCAAACGCTCTACCACGCGCCGGCGAATGTCACTACTGACTTTTCCAGCAGGCGTATATGTATCTTTTCCTCGGAAACTCGCACATGGAGTGCAGCGACTACGAGGGTGCAATACAATCGTTCGAGCATGCACGAGCCCAAATGCGACACTATGAGGGCCAACCGCTCTTGGCGGTCTCGTTGGCAAGCTTCCTAATTGTATTCGTATCGAAATCGCTCACCGACCCTGACAGATATCTGGATGGAAATTTGATGATCTTGACATCACGATTCCACAGCGTCTGTGTGAAGCTTTGTATGTATCGGGTCGCACGATGGATGCAGGCGAATCTCTACTCCAGCTTGTAAATACCTTTGACGAAGAGGTCTATATGAGTGGACCCATCACCGAGTGGATTTCTGGTCAGTTTATGCTTACTAGTGCGTTTTTATACATTCAAGCTTCCATCAGATCTTACCCATCGATGCCTCTCCACTCCCGAAAGCGACGGCGATGCCGCCTCGAACACAGCCCCCCCGACACCTGCTGCAACTCTCGATTCGTGGACTCCCACATCTCTATTGAGAGAGTGGACAAAGGCAACGTTGGCGTGTGGCGGGTGGAAAGATGCATTGGTTGTCGCTGCCAAAGTAAGTATCTTCTGTTTCTCTAGTACGCCTCGCGAGATTGACACTGATGGTTTGCAGTTCACGCTTCCTAGAGCCACGATTTATCGGGCCATATGTGAACGTCTGGAAACGATCAACCGTGTGACGGATACAATCGAATGTTTCTACAAAATGATGGGTGAATTGGGAGGGGAGGTTTACACGAGCGGACCCATGACTGAATGGGTTTCTGGTGAATTTGTGTTCTACCGGTCTGTCTACCGTACATTCAATCTTTTTGGCCAGATTTCACCCACCGATGTCTTTCCGCTCCCGACGGTAACTCACGGACCCTCACTCCACTTCTAAGAGAGTGGGCGAAAGCAGAGTTGACACGTGGCTCATGGAGAAACGCCTTGGGTTCTGCGAATAGTGTGGGTATCTCCTTTTGCTCTCCCACCCGTCGTGGGATTGACATACTGTTGGTTTGTAGTTCACACTTCCCAGGGCCGCGATCCACCGAGTCGTATGTGAACGTCTCGAAACGATGGACCGCGTAACAGATGCAGTCGAGTGTTTCCACCAAATGACGACGGAATTGGGAGAAGAAATGAATCTGCATGGCGAGCACTCAGAATGGGCCCTTGGTGAGTGGTCGTGCATCCGCAGGTGTCGTCGCTTACGTAGCATTTTCTGTCAGCCTTCAGGCAGCGTTCCTTCAAGAAGCTGGAGCATCACGGAGATGCAGCAGTGGACGCCCAGCGATATAATGAAGCCATCTCCCACTATTCGACCGCATTGTCCCTCAATATCCCCTCCCCACAACACATTCTCGTCAAGCGAAGCAAGGCACGTGTGGCAACCGGGTCATGGAAGGAGGCTCTAGACGATGCAAACCAGGTACATCATTTTCGCCTCATGGAGGTCGATCTCGTTGACCCTTCATCGTCAGGTAATCACACTTGATCCGTTGTCGCCATGGGGCTACGAGATAAAACATGCAGCTTTACACAAGGCTGGAGACTTCGACAATGCGGTTGATGCGCTCGAGACGATGCTCTCCAAGATAGTGACATCACCTGATTCGGACATTCGTCGTGAGTTGTATCCTCGTCACCGTGATAAAGACGACTTGTTCACATTATTCGACAGAGCATGGCGACCAGTACATCAGCCCAGCGACTACACGGTCAATGATTCGCAAAATTGTTCAGCGGACTATACGTCATTCGCCACGTGTACTCATCAACACGACCACCGGGCGTATGCACAATAGAGCCGAGCGTGCATCTGCATTCGAATCCCTGCCAATCTTCAACGAACTTGTGTCATCGATGACGATACGCATTGACTACCTCCGTATCAAGTGTGAAGTGCGACAGTACTTCCGATACGTCATGCTATCGCACAAGTGGGAAGACAACGAACCACTGTTCCAGGAGGTCATGCGCATATCCGTCTATGACCTGGATCAATCTGCAACTCATGACAAGCTGCAAACGTTCTGCAAGATCGTTCGCGATGCCGGATTCAATTGGGCATGGAGCGATACCTGTTGTATCAACAAATCAGAACACTTCGTGCTCCAAGAAGCCCTCGTTGCCATGTTCAAGTGGTACGAGGGTTCCGCCATGATGATCGTTTTCCTCCGTGGTGTTCGCTCTGCATCGCAGCTCGGCGCACTTGTGAGGAGCATTTGGAACACTCGTGCCTGGACACTTCAAGAATACGTTGCTGCCAAGGTCATCCACTTTTACACAGAGGATTGGACACTCTATCTAGATCTAGAATTGCCGAACCACAAAGTGTCTCCGGAAGTGATTTCGGAGATGGAGGAAGCTACTGGGGTGTCTGCACAGCAATTGATGGCACTTCGTCCGGGCTTAACTAGCATCCGGGAGAAATTGTGTCTCGCATCGACCAGGCACACGACGCTGGTGGAAGACGCCGCATACTCATTGCTCGGCATTTTCTCGGTTACCGGTATACCCGCGATATACGGTGAAGGAGAGGGTTCCCTAGGGCGTCTATTGGCGCATGTTCTCGCTGGATCCGGAGACGTGAGCATCCTTGCATGGACTGGGGAACCTGGCAGCTACAACAGTTGTCTGCCCGCCCATATCACCGTATTCAACGAACTAGCAACGTCACACCTCCCGCCACCAATTCAGGACGCCGAGATGGAAAGAATCATCACCACGTCGCACTCATCTTCATTTGACCTCGACATGGCCCTGAGGCTATACGACCGTCTCAACGAGCTTCCTGCACCCTGGTTCGCAGCGAGTCGGTTGAAGCTTCCATGCATCGCTTTCGAAGTCCCATCTTTTTCATCTTATCGAACACGTTCTGGCCGTGTTTACCGCGCGGACACACTCGCCTTTGGGATGGTGGGAATCAAAACAAGATACGACCTCTCTCGGATGAACTCTCTGTATCTCGTTCACCCCTGGTTGGATACTCTCCTGGAGCGCGAAAACGTGCAAAGTGGCGTAATGGTGGAGGACGATGGAGATCTCGATATCTGTGACGAGGAAATCGACGACGATTCCTCGTTGCTTCTCGAACCCGAATCTCCGTCCCTCCCTGCTCCCGTGCGTACGTTGCCAATGGACAGAGAGACGCGCGCACGACGGCTCGTTGCCCGTCTCAGACAGCCCTTTGGTGCACTCTTGGTCGCGCTGGCATCGACGGGTCGACGTGCGGTGGATTACAAGCGGGTGGCGGTCGATAGCGTGATTACTGTACGGTTTCAGGAGAGCATCTCGTTGGCTGAT
>JBBPRK010001568.1:0-11584 GCA_038093075.1 Boletus patriciae | reverse complement strand
GGGAAATATCGAGCTGGTCCATGTCGACTCTTTATGCCCGAACGTGGGGACGGACTGGGGAAAGGCAGCACGCTTGGTGCACCGGGTATTGATCTTGTATGCGGCAAGTTCACTCCCACCTTGAGTTCACTGCTGAGTGCTGCAGCGTTGAGCCCCCATCTGAACTGCGACCTTTGAGCTCTCAGCTCGCCGCTTTCGCGCGAACGTCCAACGCTCCGAACATGCATCCCACCGCTGCTCGCGAAGCTAGTAGTAGACGCAGTAAAAAATTGTTGCCCGTTATTCGACCACACGAGGGGAGCCAACTTTGAAGGTATATCAGTCTTGATGGTGATGAGTTGGTCACCATTGCGACTGTCGAAGACGCGAATGTAGTGATCGCTGACTGCGGTAGCGATCCGTTCGCCGTTCGGGGAGAATTTAATTCCTACAATGAGACCGTCATGTTTGAGCGGGCCAACCAATCTCTCGCCGGTGATGATGTTCCAGATGCTCGCGTTGTTGGCAGCGGTGGCAAACCTCGTGGATTCGGATGAGATATCCACTGCAACCACTGCCCAATCTGTCTCCTCCACTTCGATGGCCTTTGCCTGTATTTTTGCGTTCCATAAGCTTGCCCCCTTCATAGTCCCACACACTATCCACTTGCCATCCCTCGACACAGAAATGGCAGCCACGTCCATTCGCATCTGGTTCCCAACCTCTTGGCCATCTGCAACTCGCCATCGTCGAACCCCGTCGTTATTCTCGGGTAACACCTTGACGATCTACGAAGCGTATTCACATCTGTGCATGGGTAAGCCTTGCGTGTCTTGTCCATCGTCTGACGTGTCTCTGAGATCCGCTCAATAGTTGCCCGTCGGAGTGGAAAGCGACCGAGTATATCTCACCATCATCACCGGTTTCAATCACTGTTGCTTCATCCTAGTGAATTTTCAGCATTGTGCAATCACTGCCGAGAACTGCTAGTACGCACCGGTCTTCGTTGACGACATCCTCCGACACTCGTAGGTTCCGCAGTGTCAGGCAACAAAGTGTAGGGGTAGGGGTTGACTTGTGGTAAGACTCTAAGAGCTCCATCAAAGAGCTCCATCATTAGCGAGCGACGTTTCCTTTTTCTGACACGCATGCACCTTTGGCGCCTATTTTTACTCGGGTGTCCGGTGAGCCTTGGTGCCCGCGGCCGAACGGTACCCGGACTGAGCCAATTGAATCATCTAGCGGAGTAACCCTCTCAGACGTTGCCAAGCACCACTTGAACGATATCCTCACGTCAACCTATGTTCTCCACCTCCCTCTTCTTCCTCCTCCTCCCCTTTTCCGCCGTCATCAAATCCGCCCTCCCACCAGCTGAAATCCCGACCGAAAAGTGCATATGGAACGCAGCCCCACCCACATGCCCTTGCCCTCGTCACCGCCGGCGTCCCGGTCAACGCATCAACATCGATATCACCGACTCCACACCCGAGCGAAACATCTACCTCTCCAAAAACACATCAACGCCGAGACACACATCGCGTTCACCATCTACGCAGAGGGTCAGATCGACGTGTGCTTTAAAAGCTATTTGACCAGGTCGGTCGTCTTTTTCTTGTTGTGTTTGTAGGTTTATGGATGGAACGTGAACGCGGGGGTCAAGACGAGATTGCACAGAACGTGACGCGCACGATCAACTTTGACATTTGATATTGGGCGGATGCTGCGCTCGACGACAAGTGCGTCCTTCTATGCTCCACTCCCTTCGCTCTTCCTGTCCACCTGCCTCCGCCAGCGCCAGCGCCAATCAAGAGTCTCTCCAGAATGGGGGCAGAGATGCGCAAAATGGAAGGATTCGTCAAAGAGCTCGTGAACGAGCTGGACTATTTCAAGAAACGGGAAGAGAAATTCGCCAACATGAATTGTACATCCTCTTCCTCTCCTTCGTGCGCATACACCCCCATACTCATACGTCTCCTTGACCAGTCTCGACCAATCAACGCGCGCATAGTTTGCTTGGTTCTCTCCCTTCTCCCTCGTGGGTCTGGGTGTATGTCAGATTTTCCGCCTCCGCGCCTTCATTAAACGCAAGTACCTTGTGGACTGGGCGGCACTATAGTATCCTATCATGAATCACGCGTGTCGTATGCATGAGTGCGGGCAATCACAAACACCAGTCGACTGGAAGTCTGGAGGGCCGAGACGGTCACAGCGCGAACAGGTATGGATTTCAAAGACATCATCCCACACGTCAGTAGACGCCCCACGTGTCCGTGGGCGTGGCTCACCTGCCAACTCGTCTCTTGGATGCAGGATACGAACGACCAGATTCACAGATATCGACGACGATACGATGTGTTGGCGAGTCTGGTCGTGAACGGGAGTGGAGGGCTCATAGTTCAGCCGCGCTATTCCTGCTGCAACACATGCTGCAAGTGCGATCGGGCCCAACGGACAGTCCGGCGCAGGGGCAGCGTCGTACGTTTCCGCGAGCGCAGCAATGCACGCAAGTTCGGAGATGCCATTGCAGCACGTCGACACCCGGTATCCTTGGCGCCTAGTTTCTACTCGAATCCCAGCTAGGTGTGATGGTGGACGTAGGCGAAACTTGGCCTGAAGGACTTTACGTGTCATATCTCGGCTGACATCAACCCACAGGACTCTATCTCGATCGCACACAGAGCGGTACTACTGAGAGCTCATCAAGACTTCGAGTTCATCCGCGATCTGTCCAGTGGGATTGCCAACTAGGGCCCCGGAGAAAACATCGAGCTGGTCCATGTCGGTGAACCCCGTGGGCACAGATTGAGAAAAGGCGGCAAGCTTGGATGCACGGGTGCTGATCTTGTATCCGGGAGTTAAACCCAACCCTAAATTCACCGCCGAACACCGAGCCCCCACCTGACCTGCGATCCCGAGCCCGGCACTGCCGGACGAACGTCCAGCCCCAAATGCGCATCCTGGCACTGCTCGCAAGGCGAGTACTCATCGATCCCACCGAAACCGACACGAATAGCAGAGACTTAATACCCGGTCCGATAATGCGTACAAACATCGCCCGTGTACGTGCAAGTGGATGGCATGTCCAGCGATGCGGGGATAGACAGTGGACACATTGTTCCAAGTGCAGTCTCCTCCACGAACCCACACCACAGTAGTACCAAAACGGACCAAGCCACCAACAGTGTTCTATGTACATTGATAATGATGATCGCCTCGCAGTCAAGGGCTGAAGAAATGGGCCGGAACATGGCCGGAGGGCCAACGAAACGTGGTCGCTTTGATAACATTCGTGATGAGGGGGGCATGATAGACAGCTCATAGCGTAGCGTGCTACAGTTACGTCGTTGGTTACCTACGTCAGAATATCGATCGGGATTAGTCATGAACGCGTGTCAGGACTCGTGAATGCTGCGGCGTGACACGAACTCGACATACTTGGATCAATGCCTCCCATCTTCAGTGCCTGAGCGCAAACACAACATCCATGCGGGCAAATAGAACTTGACCCCGACCGAGACGGCTGCGTCGCGCCCTTCTTGCTAATATATTCTACTGTGAGTATCACGATGCGAGTCAAAAGAGTGAATTCGCACCGTGACATGAACCCCCGACACGACCGAGGGCTGAGATGGCTCATCTACTCGTTGTGCCTAATAGGACGTGAGGGTTCACGATATAGACTACCAATGACTGGCAAGATACACACGGCGCCCGCTTCCTTTGTGCCTGCAGACCCTTGTCCGCTACTGGACGCGTCCTTGATCGGACGGCTCGCTTTAGCAGTCTGGGTTTCTAAGTTACGCTGTCGCGCAGGATAGGCAACGGTTCCAACGAACAAACTGAACAACGAACCGGATGGATGCGTACTGCGACCACTCGCTGAGATGCTTTGTCAGACATACCACAGACCTGACCTATTGTCTACCAAAGAAGAAAACACTCACTTTCGAACGCCGCCCTGCAGCAAACCTCGAGGGACCATTTTGTGCGATATGCGCTGGGGAATCAAATCGAAGGTTGACGGGTTGACCAGACACTGTGGAAAGTTGATCTGGCAGTTGCGAAGCCTGGTTCTTGCCGGTCTTCTTGAATATTGTCTGAAGCCACCCCCTGGACACCGGTGTGACTCTAGTCGACTCGGCGGCATCACGTTGTTTCTCTGGCTCTTGGGGGGAGGTCATAGGCAGGGGCCCTGGTAACTGCGGTGTGGCAGAGGATGCCGGTGACGGTGGCTCGAGCGACGTCAGCACGAAAGCAGAAGCTCAGTCAAATCATCACAGACCTCATCATAATTAAATAGGGGTGTGGGTGTACTAGTCGGCAAATCGACCTTACGCCGTCATGAAACCGGCATCGAAGACAAAATGGTGAAACCCCCACCTCGAATGGGTCATTATCACTGTCTTCACTGTGGGCCTCCGGCACAGGTGGACTCGACGTTGTGGTTTGGTTCTAAGCATGAAGGAGTCAGTGTGACTCTTTCAGTAACAGGATGACAAGCTCCTACCGGAGTCGAGTCCGGTGCTTTGCTGTCGTGGGCTGCCGAAGCCGAAGGCTGCTCGCCTTTTACTTGTAACCTATCGTTAGGTGCGGGTTCTTCTTGAGTAGGTGCCTAAGGGAGATATCAAGAGGGGAATGAATATGTGACTTGTCCGACAAGATGGTGAATGTATGAATACTCACACGGAAAGGACCATATAAGTCCGGAAGGACGTTGTTGAGATTGCGAATGGTAATATTCCCTTCGTCTCCTCCCGTCGCAAGATGACTGAAATCTGGGGAGAGAGCAAGCGAAAATACAGCTTGACTGTCTTCGATGACTGGTCCAATCTGAGTGAGTGTTGATGTGTCCCAGAACGAGGTGAAGTGCCCTGCAGAGGTAGCAAGGAACTTCCCATTGGCGGCTAGAGCGATGGAGTCGAGTCTACTGTCGCCCTGAACCTGCGCCTCAGCCAGTTGGGATCCGGTGGACACGTCGAAAGACTTGATTTTATGATCGCGAGACGCAGTAAAAAATTGCCGCCCGTTATTCGACCATGCAAGGGGAGTCAACTTTGAAGGTATATCAGTCTTGATGGTGATGAGTTGGTCACCATTGCGGCTGTCGAAGACGCGAATGTAGTGATCGCTGACCGCAGTAGCGATGCGTTCGCCGTTCGGGGAGAATTTAATTCCTGCGATGGGACCGTCATGTCGGAGCGGGCCAACCAATCTCTCGCCGGTGATGATGTTCCAGATACTTGCTCTGTGGCCATCGCCTTCTTCAGTAGCCACAGTGGTGGCAAACCTGGTGGACTCAGGTGAGACATCCACTGCACCTACATCTTCCGTGCCCTCCACTTCGATGGCCTTTTTTTGGGTTTTCGTGTCCCATACGCTTGCCCCCTGCAAAGTCCCACACACTATCCACTTGCCATCCCTCGACACAGAAATGGCAACCACGGCGTCCATTCCCACTTGGTTCCCAACCTCTTCCCCGTCCGCAGCTCGCCATTGTCGAAGCCCATCTTCTTTCCCGCTGAACAGTTGCACCCCGTCGGTGTCAAAAGCGACCGACCATATCCTACCATTGTCACCGGTTTCAATTACCATCGCCTCGCCTTACTGAAATTTCAGCATTGTACAATCAATGCCGAGAACTGTTAATACGCACCGGCTTTCGCAGACGACATTCTCCACGCTCGTAGGAGGCAACAAAGTTTTTGGGTTGACTTGTGGTACGCAGAGAGTCGCTGTTGAGCTCCACGTTTCCTTTTTCTTCGTGTCTTTGGCGCCTATTCTTGGGAGCCTCGGTGCCCGAAACCGAACGGTACTCTGGAGTCTAAATCGATCTATCCTTCGCCAATCGAACCAATATCCCATCCTCACGTCGATATACGTTCCCCACCGCCCTCTCCTCCTCCTTCCTCCTCCTCCTGCCCTTTTCCAACGCCATCCAATTCTCTTCCCCCCAGCTGGGGTGCCAACCGAAAGGTGCATATAGAATGCAGCCCACCCATACATCGTTACTGCCAACGTTGGCTCCGGCCCCAGCCAACGCATCTACATCGACATCATCGACTCCACACCCAGCACAATGTCTACCTCTCCAAAAAGGATATCAACGCCGAGACACGCCTCGCGATCACCGTCCACGCCGAGGGCAAGATTGCCGTGTGCTTTAAAATTTATTTGGCACCAGGTCGGTCACCTCCTTTCGTGCTGTGTGCTGTAGGGTTATGGGCTGAACACGAACGCAGAGGTCAAGATGGAGGTTGCACGGAACATGACGCGCATAATCGGCCTCGGTATTGATATTGGAGCGGATGCGGTTCACTACTACGTCCCTCTATGCTCCACTCCTTTCGCTCGCCCCGTTTGCCCACCTCCGCCATCGCCAATCAAGAGTCTCTCTGGAATTGGGGCAGAGATGCACAAACCGGGGCGACTTCTCAAGGGAATCGTGGACGAGCTGGACTATCTCAAGAAACAGGAAGAGAAACTCGCCAACATAAATCGTATGTTCTCTTCCTCTCCCTCACCCGCACACACCATGCTCATTCTCTCCTGGACCAGTCTTGACCAATCAGCGCGTGCAAAGATTTCTTCTTCTCCCCCTTCTCCCTCGTGGGTCTTGATGTATTGGAGATTTTCCACCTCCGCGCCTTCTTTAAACGCAGGTACCTTATTGACTGGGTGGCGCTACATTATCCCCCCATGAATTACGTGCATTCACAAACCCCACTCGACTTGAACCTCGGAGGGTCGAGGCGATCACAGCCCGGACGGGCATGGATGTCAAAGACACCATCCCACACATCAGCATCGGCACTCACCACTCGGCGTCTGGAGATACCCCGGACAGTGAACACGCTTGGGTCGTCGAGGTATGTGTAGAGGTCTGCGTCCTCGCTGTTGTAGTGCATCTGATACAACGATGTTTAGTACGTGTCCGTGGGCGTGGCTCACCCGCCAACTCATCTCCCAGATACAGACTGCGATACAGACGACCAGATTCACGGATGTCGGCAACGATACGATGCGTTTGCGAGTCTGGTTGTGAACACGGGGTTCCGAGAGAACTCCAGTTCAGCCGCGCCACTCCGACTGCAATACATGCTGCAAGTGCAATCGGGCCCAACGGACAGTGCAGTGCAAGGGCAACGTCGTGCGTCTCCACGAGGCAGCAATGCGTACAAGTTTGGAGGTGCCACCGAGACGATACGCCACGAGTTCATTCTTCCACTGAAGTGGATTACTTGCATCTAGACTACTATGCCTGCTCTGGGTGTGGGCAATCTAATTGGCTCGTTCTTTTGTGGGTCATGCGACGGGCAGTGAGAAACCTTGAACTGCCAGAAATTGACCCTGCTTCATCAGCTCTCCATCATCCCCAATGCCACAGCACTATTCGTGATAAGTACGGAAAGAGTTGGGCATCAAAATTACGTTTCCTCGTGGGTTCACCCACGCCGGCACCCGGTATCCTTGGCGCCTAATTTCTACTCGAATCCCAGCAAGGTGGGTGTGATGGTGGATGGCCGGACGGCCGACGAAACGTGGTCGCGTTGATCATATCTATGACGAGGAACGGATGATGAACAGCTTATGGCGTTTAGCCTGCTACGGTCATATCGTTGGTTACCTGTGTCATCGTACGAGATTCATGTGAATACAGCGACATGACGCGAATACGAAATGTGTGGATCAATGCCTCCCATCTTCAGTACCGGAGCGTAAACACGACATCCATGTGGGCAAATAGAACTTGAACCCGACCGAGACAGCTGTGCCACCCCCTTCTTGCTGATATATTCTATTGTGAGTGACAATCCATGTCGAAAGAATATATGCGTACTGTGACATGAACTCCCGTCAAGGCCGAGGCCGAGGGCTGAGATGGTTCGTTCGATTGTTGCACCTAATAGGACGTAAGTTCACGATATGAACCACCACCAGTGGAAAGAGACACACAGGGTCCACCCCATTTGCACCTGCAGGCTTTTGTCCGCCACCAGAAGCAACTTTACTGACTTTATTGGGGTCTGTAGTCTCTATGTTTCCCTTATGCTACGGCGCAGGATAACAACGGCGCCAACAAAGAAACTGAACAACGAACCCATTTGACACGTCTGCCGACCGTGTTCTGAGGTGCTTCGTCAGACATACCACATACTTTGTCTCTGCCAAAGAAGAAAACACTCACTGGCCGGCGCCGGCCTTCAGCCACTGTGGAAGGACCGGCCCTTGCGATATGCGCTGTTAGCTGAGACTGAGAACCAAATCGAAGATTGGCGGGTTGGCCAGACTCTGCGGAATGTTGATTTGGCGGTTGGGAAGCCCTGTTCTTTCGAAATCTCGTCTGAAGCCTTTTGAAAAGTGGTGTGACTCTAGATGACTCGGTAGCATCGTGATGTCTCTCTGTCTCTGGAGGGGAGGTCATAGGCAGGGAATCTAGAAGCTGCGGTGCGGTCTGCAGCGAGCGTTCGACTTCACGCGGCCTGGTAGAGGATGCGGGGGACGGTGGCTCGAGCGACATCAGCTCGAAAGCATGAGCATAGCCAAACCACCACAGACCTCATCATAATCAAAAAGGGGTGCGGGAGTACTAGACGGCAGCTCGAGCTCATCCCGTCATGAAAACCAGCGTCGAAAAGGAACGGATCGAACTCCTACCTCGAGTAGGTCATCATCACTCGCTTCGCTATCTCTAGGTCTTTCCGATCCGGCCTCCTCTTCAGTGGGTGCCTAGCAGAGATATCAAGAGGGGAAAGACAACGTGTGAGCTATCCGACAAGATTGTGAATGCATAAATGCTTACACGGAAAGGACCATACAAGTCCGGAAGGACGTTGTTGAGATTGCGAATGGTGATATTCCCGTTGGATCCTCCCGTCGCAAGATAGCTGCAATCTGGGGAGAGAGCAATCGACTGAATCTCTTCCCTGTCCTCAATGACTGGGCCAATCTGAGTGAGTGTGGATGTGTCCCAGAACGTGAGAGAACGGTGGGCGAAGGTAGCAAGGAACTTCCCATTCGCAGCTAGAGTGAGTTTACCGGCGCCCTGAACCTCAGCCTGCGATTCAGCTAGTTGGGATCCGGTTGACACGTCGAAAGACTTGATTTTATGATCGCGAGACGCAGTAAAAAATTGCCGCCCGTTATTCGACCATGCAAGGGGAGTCAACTTTGAAGGTATATCAGTCTTGATGGTGATGAGTTGGTCACCATTGCGGCTGTCGAAGACGCGAATGTAGTGATCGCTGACCGCAGTAGCGATGCGTTCGCCGTTCGGGGAGAATTTAATTCCTGTGATGAGGCTGTCATGTTTGAGCGGGCCAACCAATCTCTCGCCGGTGATGATGTTCCAGATGCTCGCTTTGCAGTCACGGAACGATCCAGCAGTGGTGGCGAACCTGGTGGAGTCAGATGAAATGTCCACTGCATTCACCCAATCTGTGTCCTCCACCTCGACGGCCTTTTCCTGGATTGTCGCGTCCCATACGCTTGCCCCCTTCCCAGTCCCACACACTATCCACTTGCCATCCTTCGACACAGAAATGGCACCCACGTCCATTCCCATCTGGTTCCCAGCCTCTTGACCGTCTGCAACTCGCCATCGTCGGAGCCCATCGTTATGCCCGCTCAATAATTGCATCCCGTCGGAGTGGAAAGCGACTGCCCATATCACACCGGCGGCACCGGTTTCAATCACTATTGCCTCACCTTGCTGAATTCTCAGCATTATACAACCACTGCTGAGAACTGCTACTAAGTACGCACTGGTCTTCGTTGACGACATCCTCCACACTCGTAGGTTCCGCAGTGTCCGGCAACAAAGTGTTTGGGTTGACTTGTGGTACGCAGAGAGTTGCTGTTGAGCTCCACGTTTCCTTTTTCTTCGTGTCTTTGGCGCCTATTGTTACCCGGGTATCCGGTGAGCCTTGGTGCCCGGGGCCGAACGGTACTCTGGACTGAGCCGACTGGATCATCTAGCGGAGTAACCCTCTCAGACGTTGCCAATCACCACCTGAACGATGTCATCCTCACGTTGACCCATGTTCCCTATCTCCACTTTCCACCACCACCATTTTTTTGCCGTCATCACGTCCGCCCTCCCACCAACTGAAAACCCACGAAAAGTGCATATGGAACGCAGCTCACCCACCCACCCGCTCCATCGTCACCGCCAACGTCCCAACGCATCGACATTGTCATCATTGACTCCACACCGCAGCGAAATGTCTACCTCTTCAAAAAGGACATCAACGCCGAGACACGCCTCACGGTCACTGCCCACGCAGATGGCGAGATTGACGCGTGCTTTAAACATATCTGGCCTCAGTCGTCTTTTAGTGCTGTGTTTGTAGGTTTATGGGTGGAACGAGAACGCAGAGGTCGAAACGGAGATTGCACGCAACATGACGTGCACGGAGCGGATGCTGTCGACTATAAATATACTCCTCTACCTTCCACTCCCTTCGCTCGCCCCTATCACCTACCTTCTCCAGCGCCATCGCCAATCAAGAGTCTCTCTCCATAGTCGGGGCAGACATTGCGCAAACTGGAAGCGTCGAAGTGATCGTGGACGAGCTGGACTATCTCAAGAAACTGGAAAAGGAGTTCGCAAATATGAATCGTACGTCCTCTTCCTCTCCCTCCTATGCACACACCCCCATGCTCATCCGTCTCCTTCACCAGTCTCGGCCAATCAGCGCGTGCAAACCTTCCTTGGTTCTCCCTCTTCTCCTAGTCTCGGCACCAGCCGTTTTGGCCTAGGCCCCTAACGGCGTCGGAATCTTCGTTTCAGGATGCGGCTGCAGCGGGGTATCAACCCCAAGCGTCCAAAAACGGCTCTGGTAACGGGCCTTCTCTTCTCCTTCGTGGGTCTGGGCGAATGCCAGATCTTTCACCTCCGCGCCTCTGGGCACAAGTGCCTTATTGACTGGTTGGCACTATAATATCCTATCATGAATTTCGTCTGCCGTACGCATGAGTGTGAGTAATCATAGCACGAACAGGTATGGATCTCAAAGAAGACATCTCACGCGTCAGCATTGGCACCCACCACTCGGCGTTTGGATACACGCACCCCGGACAGTGAATATGCCTGGTCCTCGAGGTATGTGTAAAGGTCTGTGTCTTCGCTGTTGTAGCAAATCTGATACGACGGTGTTGAGTGTCGACGCCCCACGCGTCCGTGAGCGTGGGTCACTTGCCAACTCATCTCTTGGATAAAGATTACGATATCGGTGACGATGCGATGCCTTGGCGAGTCTGGTCGCGAACGGGGGTAGAGGACCCGCAGCTCAGCTGCGCCCCTCATACCGCAACACATACTGCAAGTGCAATCAGGCCCCACGGACAGTGCGGCGCAAGGGAGAGGCCACCGCGGTGGGAGTCTTATAGATGATACCTCGCGAGTTCATTCTTCCACTGAAGTGGACTACTTACATCTAGACTACTATCCCTAGCAGTCGTATGAAAGTCCCATTGGATCATTCCTTTTTGGGTCATGCGCAAGGGAGTGAGGTGACCATCCCGCTGAGAAACCTTGAACTGCCAGAAATTGACCTTGACTCCCAGCTTTACATCACCTTCACTGCCGCAGCACTACTCGTGATAA
>JBBPRK010001567.1:0-11600 GCA_038093075.1 Boletus patriciae | reverse complement strand
ATGCCGAACACGCGACGATCACCCCCGGCCGCCATGCCTCCGAGTCGTACTCGGTCAGCCTCTCCGACGACTCGTCCGCCTTGTCCTTGGGTCCCCCCGCCGACTCGGCCCCGGGCCGTTCGCCCAACTGATCCCGCACGCACGCGACAGCAGTTCTGCGGATCGCATCGAGCCAAGGTTGACGATCCGCATCGTCGAGCGGTTCGCCGCGCGACATTTTGGCGACGTTGGCAGCAGAATGGAGGTCGTCCCCGTCGATAAAGGGGAGGTGCATTGCTCTGGCGAGGGCTGCCCCCAGCGTAGATTTGCCCGTCCCGGATACGCCCTGGGATACAGGTTGACAACCGAGAGCGGTTCGTGAGTAACGGGTACATGTTGCGCTAAAGAGAGCAGGGTGCAAAAGAAATAGAAATAAAAAGGGGACCGTGACCCAGCTTCTAAATGATCGCATCAAGATGAGAAGCGGGCCGCCAGGGGAGTAGATAGCTAGCTGTCATCTACACACCTTCCTGCAAGGGGTAATCAATCAGCAGGTACCCACCATAACCACGATAAATCTTCTTCCGCTGGCATTTCTTGCCCTCCCGACAGTAGTGTGTCCGACGTTGACCGACTTTTCCGTCGCGGACGAGCTCGGCATGGTAGTCGTAAATGATGTGTGCGTATGATTGTTTCCAACTAAGAATGGGCTCGAGTATGTGCGCGAGTGGTTTGGTTGCCTGTAACTTAGAGGAAGACGAGGTGAGGGCCCCGTACAACTTGAAGGCGGGTCGCTTAGTCAGCGACCGTTCCATTGTCACGGTCTTAGTCCGAGTCAGATTCAGTCTGTGCGAGTCGTTCAAGCCCATCCGAAACCGCCAAACGTCGTACAAGGAGATGTCGGTAACAATAATTCAACAATAGTATTAAAGCGGTTGTCTCACTTGTGCCCAGGTACACCAGTGACCACTCATTTCACCTCAAGGCAATACACACATCCATCAACCCGATACGTGTGGACAATCAATACAATCGGGAACAATCTCGTGTGGATCCGTCCTGCCTTTGTTTTCGAAAATAACTCCCGGGTCGGCGTATATTCCGTGACAATGAGGGAAAATTGCGAAGACCTTTTACATTGGTAAGGATGCGGGTCCTTCAAGGAATTTTTTTTGGTGATCAGTTCGACAAGCCAGTACCCTGGATTTATTGGGGTTAATTGGTAGGTATGTCCCACCGAAACTATTTAGCTCGATAATTTGCATGCTAATCTAGAAGAAACCGAGGAGTCTATCGATAATGTTTACCAGGACCCCGAGCTCTGTCAGTGATTTGGATGTGAGGAGTGTTGTTCCTCGAGCCGCGTTCTAACCCCGAACGGAAGTGATTGTCCACATCGATGGTGTTTGTGATAAGTTTGGAAGGTACCCACATGCTCTTTCGAGTTTGACAAACAATGAAGAACGACCTTGAGAATGATATGTCCACAGGTCATGCATATAAACCCCCCTCGGCTGGAGCAATATAAATCCCTCAAACCCGCACCTCCCTTCGAGAATCTGGTTATTCTCATCTCATTCCTGACATCTTGTTCACGTGACGATCATACATAGATAATGGGCAAGGTACGTTTTCCGTTCGTCTCATGGACATGGAATTAATCGACCTGCTCCAGACTTACTCCTGCGACTTGGGCAGTTGCGCTATGGTCTTCTCGCAAGCACACGAGCTAAGGAAGCACAAGATCGAGCACGAAGACGCGGACAGGTAAGGGTCTCCCGGCGATATGACCGCGTCGAACCTGACGACTATCGATAGGTTATTCTACTGCAAGTGCGTGGGGTACAATTTGGATCCAAGGAATCTCGTCGTTCAATCCGAGACGAACGACCGCTCTTTACTGACGAAGCACTGGAAAAGAGCCGACGCGTATATACTGCGTCTGCGTGCGCCCTCTTCGGGTATTTGGACCTTCGAGTTCGTCTACTACGACACCCCGCCATCCCCCGGCAGCACTTTTACATCCGCTACCACTAGTAACGCTACTTCCCGTACCATCAAGGCGGAGTCGGCCGAGCAACCAAACACTACTATGAGAAAACGTTGGAAAGCATGCCGGCTTCATGCAGTTGTCATAGGCAACGAATGTCAACGGGCCGATGTAGAGTCACCAGACATGACCGGTCCAGTCCCAGTTCCGCCGGTCTCACAAACACCACGTCTGTCACGCCCAACGAAAACCATGGCGCCAAACGCACGTGGTAAGGTCCATGGAGTGCCACTGGACTATAATGTTTCCACTCAACTTGACCTTCCGGGTTGTCAGGAGTTGCGGTACATCCCCGGCCCCGTCATCGATGAGTGGCCCAGGTGGTGGTGCGGAATAAAGAATCTGAAGAGCCATGCCGCCATTCCACGTGACAAGGCAAGCCTATTCGTGCCCTGGATGATTGGATCTCTTCGCGCTCTAGTATGACACTCGAAAAGAAATAGTATATTTGATGGAGGCTACAAACAATGAGAACGAGAAATGGAGATCTAGCGCACGAAGATGTAGAACTAGACACCGAGATGGATATAAAGAATCCGTTGATCGAGTGGTATAGGCACAGATTTCATCGTCTTGTTCAGCGCGAACGCTGCGCGGGTATGATCCAGACGACCAGACTCGTCCACCATATGCTTATAGAAAGTCAAGGTGATCTTAATCGTCTCACCATCGTCCACCGCCCACATCGTCCCGATCACAGAACGGAAGCCAACAAACTGCATCGCCGATGCAAGGTGGATCGCCTCGTCCGGACTTTCTTTGTCCCCGACAGTCGTATGACACGCAGAGAGATACGCAAATTCGGGATTCTTCAAATCGCACCCGATGATTCGTTGGATTGTGAACTGTCCGTCGCGCAGAGCGAAAGCGGACTCGAACGGTTGTTTCTGATTTGGGAAACCATGACATGCAAGGTGGACCCATTCGTTCTTGCCAATCTCTTCAACGACCCTAGAAATACAGGATTCCTCTCCATCTATTCGCATGAATGTGGCGAGGCCGTCGACGCGCTGACAAATGTTGTCCAGTTCCGTGCCTACGGAAAGGAGTTTGCTCTCGCCAGCAGCATTAGCTTGACCGATGGCAAGAAAGTGTTTCTGTTTAGTTGCAGGGTTCGATGGATCGCACCGTCTGGCACGAATGAGGGCGGTCAAGGTTGGGGTGTAGGACGAGATGTAAAGATCGGGGAGATTCTGTTCGCCCTTCCTAAACGGACCAGCGGCGTGCAAGGGCAGCACAGAGAACTCGGCGGTGGGACACCACCAGATGCGTGATTGAGATGGATGGGTCGTCTGGAGCGAATCGACAATGGGCGAAACGATCTCATCCCAAAGTCTGCGTAAGAAGAACGCAAGGTCTCTCGTCACGTCGTCTATCTTCGCACGCTCAGTCAGAGTATGGAGCTCCGTTGATAGGTTTCGAACATCTTCCTGTGTGATCTGCAGCGGGATATGAACGGGATCTCGATCAAGGAAGACGATGAGCGCGTCACAGCCATACATGCTCGCATTGACGATTATGACGGGTCCCCCACTAGCTGCGCATTGGAGATCGGAGAAGAGCGAGGGAAGAAGGAAACGTGAAAGACCAGGCAGGTTGCGAATACTGGTCGCAACTCTCTGCAGTTCGAGGTTGAGATGGCACACCCGTTCATGCTGATCTGGACCAGGCGAATTGAAGGCATTGCGAATGGACAAAGCTAGCCGCGTGAATTCGTCTGCCAATGTCCTTCCTGCCGGGCCAGAAACTATGACATCGTCAAGGGGAGAACGGAGGCGAGCGAGCTGGCTCCAAAAGACACCGCGTCCCTGTTCCAGAAACTCGACCGCATTGGCAGGGGAGCGGTTGCGAAGACAAGCCGAGAACGCATCCACTGCGAGTGACGATGTGAGGTCCTTGAGAATGACGAGATGTTGAGGCAATGACGGCAGAGTGGCCAGATGTTGAATAAGAAATCGAAGAGACGTTTCGTATGCGAGAAGCATTGAAGGATGCTGAAAATATTCAGCCACATGGATCCATCCTCTAGCTGCAGACAGATCTGATGACGACACCGTCTGGGGCACATGTACGAGTTGAGCGTAGAGACTGAACAGCTCCTCCTTATCCTTTAACTGCCCCGACTGAGTCGACTGTGTGAACCGATTATAGAGGTAGTATGCAAGTTCGTTCAAACAGCTGGATCGAAGAGGGTGCCCTCGAGTGTAAAGTCCCAGTGCTTCTCGGCCGAGGACGATAGCCTCGTCGAGATCCTCCATCGCACCGAGCTGCTTGTACCGGTTGGAGAGACAAGATGCGAGGTTGTTCAAAGGCATAGACCGAGTAGGGTGTCCTTGTGGGTCAAGATAAAGTGCTTCTCGGACGAGGAGAATTGCCTCGTCGAGGTCCTCTGTCATCCCGAGTTGCCCGTACCGAGCACAGAGATCAACCGCAAGGTTGTTCAAAGACATCGACCGATCAGGGTGTCCTTGCGGGCAAAGGTCAAGTGCTTCTCGGTCGAGAAAAATGGCCTCATCGAGGTCCTCCGTTGTCCCGAGTTTCCCGTACCGAGCGCAGAGCTGAACCGCAAGGTTGTTCAAAGATATCGACCGTTCAGGGTGTCCTTGCGGGCGAAGCTCAAGTGCTTCTCGGTTGAGAACAATGGACTCGTCGAGGTCCTCCATTGCTTCAAGTTGTTTGTGCCGAGCGGAGACATTAATTGCAAGGTTGTTCAAAGATATCGACCGATCAGGTTGTCCTTCCGGGCGAAGGTCGAGTGCCTCCCGGTCGAGGACAACGGCCTCGTCGAGGTCCTCCACCGCCCCGAATTGCTGGTACCGAGTGGTGAGACAGATTGCAAGGCTGTTCAAAGAGTTGGGTCGAGAAGGGTGCCATTGCGGGCAAAGGTCGAGTGCTTCTCGGCCGAGGACAACGGCCTTCTCGAGGTCCTCCATCACCCCGAGCTGCATGTATCGGGCGGTAAGATTAACTGCAATGTTGCTTAAAGACATTGACCGATCAGAGTGTCCTTGCGGACGAAGGGCAAGCGCTTCATGGTCGAGGACAATGGCCTCGTTAAGATCCTCCATTGCCCCGAACTGATCGTACCGAGTGGAGAGACAGCTTGCAAGGTTGTTCAAAAAGCTGGATCGAAGAAGGTGCCCTTGCGGGTGTGGGTGAAGGTCGAGTGCTTCTCGGTTGAGGACAATGGCCTCGTGGAGGTCCGCCATTGCCCCGAGCCGCTTGTACCGAGTGTAGAGACAAGCTGCGAGGACATTCAAAGGCATTGATTGACCGGGGTGCCAAATGTGAAGTGCTTCTCGGGCAAGAACAATGGCTTCCTCAAGGTCCCCCATCGCTCCGAGTTGGTTGTAGCGATCACTGAGATGTGTGGCAAGGCGAGTCAAAGAGACAGGTCGTTTGGTGTGGCCGGTGGGGCGGTGGTACAGTCCTTCACGATCGAGGACGATCGCCTCGTCAATGTACATGGCCCCCCATCCTTGCTTAAAGTAGGCAACGAGAGACTTCGCTCGTGAATGCAGCTTTTCAGCTGGTAGGTACATTATTGCACAGCTCTGCACGCCAACAGACAGATAGACGCAAGCACCTTCTGATTCCATACTGGCCCACCGAAATCGATGCGGCATTGTGGGGGACTAGCCGTGGCTAGATGGCGATGATGGCAAGAGGGCTGGTTCTGAGGGAAGAGGTTGGTTGGAGTGGAGTTTTGGAAAATGTGAATGATGGAGACAGACAGTCTGTTCGAGCAGAAAAGATGGCAGAAAGCTATCGTATTTAAATTCGACTCGAGTCGATCAGCTAAATACATGGCGAGCATAAAAGAACAAAGAGGTGGCTAAGGCGTCGTAAGCGAAAGTGTGAAGAGGAGGGATAGAACGTACGTATCCGTGGTGGCTATACTGTGCCGACCGGTCGATAACGATAGCAAGATTAACGACGACGAAAAGAATTCACGACGACCCGAGCATCTCAACGACCCGCTGAGCCTGCTCCCCCGGGGTCATCTCCACCGACACCGTTACCACCCCAGGTTCGTCTTCAGGACTCTCCAGCGTGTTCAACCGACTCTCCAATGGCCGCCACGCCCCTGAGTCTTCTCGCATCCCCGTCCCCCCGACCCGACCCATGCTCGCCTCCGAGTCGTCTGCCTCCGTCTTGGGTCCCGCCGCCGACGCGGCCCCGGGGCGTTCTCCCAACTGATCCCGCACGCACGCAACAGCGGTCTTGCAGATCGCATCGAGCCAAGGTCAACGATCCACATCGTCGAGGGGTTCGCCACGTACATTTTGGTGACATTGGCAGCGGGATGGAGGCCGCCCCCGTCGATAAAGGGGAGGCGCATCACCCCGGCGAGGGCCACCCCGAGCGTAGATTTGCCCGTCCCGAACACGCCCTGCAATACGTTAACAAACCCAGCTCGGTCCGTAAGTAACGGGCGCAAAAGAAGAAAAAAGTAATAAAAAGGAGGGAAGACGTACCGTAACCCACCTTCTAAATGATCGCATCGAGGCCACAAAGGCACAGGCGTAGTCTCCCAAACCCAATACGACAATCGTTCTGATCGGACGTAAGCGAGCCGCCGGGGGGCGTGTTGATAGCTAGCCGACATTGACACTCACGAATCACGATGACATCTTGTTCCGCTGGCATTTCTATTGATAGAAAACGTAGTGACGGCCCGGGGTTGTCCTTCCGGCGACAGGGAGGTGTGTCCGTTGGCTTTCTTTTCCGTCGCGGGGGAGCTCGCCATGGTGATCGCAGGTGACGTGTGTGTTTCTCTCCAACTAAGAGTGAGCTCGAGTATGTCGTGCACGAGTGGTCAGCACGCGCCTAGGAAGATCGAGTTTGGGGCCTGCCCGGCCTGCCAGTGGGGCAATGGAGCGGTAATGAGATCGCCTACTCTCGGTGCGGACGCTGTCACCAATACATAATGCCTTGTAGACCTGACGCATAGTAGGCGGACGGGAGAGCGGACGGATCCCAGCCGCAACTTCGAACATCCAACTTGAAGTAGCTGAGACGAGCCTAAGGTCGTCATTTCCATCTCGGGAGTATACAGATCTATCCTTTTCCTCTAGAGGTACAAAAAAAACTTTAGGTGTCTGAATCATGTAGAGTCCCGACCAGGGAAAACGCGTTGTCTCTCCCCAAGCGAAATGGGAAAAAAAGGGACCAGATTACCTGACACTATCAGATGCCACATTCAACCCGGGAGAAATTATGCCAGGCCCGGGATGCACAGCGAGGGAGAGCTAAGTCGCGTAGAAATGAGTAATATGCACGTATGTTATGAGGGGGTAAATGGGTAAAAATGCAAAAAAAAACAGATATAAGTGAAGCGAATCGAACGAGCAAAACAGCATTATGGGTGATACATCGATCGCGATTATGAAAACATGCAAGCAAAAGAATCCAGCTCCCGAAGAACAACAAATGGGTGAAATCAGCGCTACAGTGGGTCCATTTAACTTTGAGCATCTTCGGGTGGTGAGCGTGCTTGTGGAGGCGTGGAGAAGTCGATAGCGTTGTACGCTGGTGGCGGAGGTTCGTACATGGGAACATATGGGCCGGGAACTTGGTCCTCGTCTTCACCGTCAACGGCGCGCCTACGATGTGCACGCGCGATATTCCGCATCCAGCCGATAAGTTCGTGGGGATCTTTTTCAAGTCGTGGTCGTCGGCCACGTGCAGCCCCATCATTCTGTATTGCCATGGATGACCCTGGCTGGGCAGTAGACGGTCGAACCTCAGCCGACATTGGCTGAGATTGGGAAGCTACCACTTGCGATTGTGAGTGCCCATGGTGTTGTTCCGTCGCCGACTGCGATCTAGTCACCGAGGCCGGCGTCGGTGGTAGGCTGCGCTGGTGCGTTTGTGAGAACCGCTTCGCCTCCGCAGGTCGGGCTAGTGATTGCGGAGATTGAATAGGTGACTCTCGAAGCGGAGGGGTTGGCAACTGCCGCACATTCCATCCTGAGGATATTCGTGTAAGCAGACTTTGATTGGTGGGATCGTCTTGATTATCCACAGATGGTATCGGTGGTTGGGTACTGCAACTGAGCTTTGGTGACGAATTTGAACGATGTAACCAAGGCTGGACCGCTGGCGGAGGGTGATAGGATGATGGAGGGGATGGCAATTCTCGCCGAGGACCTGGTGGGACTGAAATGGGAAATGCAGATGGCATGCATTCCGAAGAAGGCACGGGGGAAAGAGTGCCCGAAGAGAGTGCTAGTGGTGAAGAAGCCGGTCTAGTTTCGGTGCCGTTGCGAGGAGTCACCTTGTTGGTGTCATCAAACAGCGACGGCGCGTCATAAGATCCGGTCGAAGGGGAAGGGGTGGGAGGCGAATATGCGGACTCGGATGAAAAACTAGTTGCCGTACTGGGTCGCGGAGGAAGATCGAGGCGGTCAGCTGACTGTGGACGCAAAGAAGGATAAAGTGGTTCTCCATAAACAATTTTCCGCCATTGGCGAACGGATGTCGACAATTGTGGCGGTTCGGAAACGTCGAGAACGTCGGCATCTTCGCCACCGTTAACAACACCTTTGTCGAATGCGGGCGTTTTAAGCGAGGGGTACATAGGCTCGCCATACATCACTTTCCTCCATTGTCGAGCGGAGGCACGGGTGGTGGAAGCAGTCTTGAAAGACAACGGCACGTCGGCTGACTGACTGTCGAGGGAGGTCGGATTGCGAGCAAGGGTCATCCAATCGTCGGGCTCGGTAACAAGTAATAGGGCAGTGACGAAGAGGTGGTCGAGGAGAAAGAGAGAGATGCCCGCATGGTCAAGCCGAGGCACAGATTGATGGAAGCTACCCAAGGTCTCGAACACCTTTAGTGTCGGTGGTGTGTCAGGATTGTTAAAGGACTCCAATGATGCGATAGCACCCTTGCAGGTCTGTGTCGTGCACTGGGGTAGATTGGTCAGACCGTGCGGGTACCGACTGGTACATACATACCACGTATATACTTCCCTCTCGCTTCCACTTGAGAGCGTGTGGATGATGCTGTACGTGGAACCTGCGCGAGCTGGCACAGGAAAGAGGGTCAAGAGCTGTGCAGAATACAGGCAGCGATGGATTCCGCACCTGCCTAGACCACTATACTTGAGCAGACTCGTCGTTTCTCTCCAGCGGAGCTCGCCCATTTGGATGGTTGCAACTTGTGTAGGATCCCTGCCCTTTCCTTTGAGTGGGAGATCCTTGGGCCAACGTATGTCGGCGATTTTGGCGGAGCGGTCCCAGGGGTCTGAGCGCCAGACTGTGGTAGATGAGCCAACGGTCTCCACTGAATAGAGGGGTTCGTCCGAGTCGGTGTCCGTTGCGACCGCCTCGAGAAAGGAGGTAGAGGAGAGCTTGAGTTCGAGAAGTGGAGACTTTTCGTGGTTGCTACCCATGTCGTCTGAGATTTCGAGACGATGCAGACGTGGGAAGATATTCGACGGTTTGCAAGCACCCGGCGGGGGATATGGCGAGTCCGCGGCGCCGGGCGCCCTGTTTGGACCGGGAAGTGGAGAAAGACTGGGTTGGGAAGGGAGGATTGAGGCACGATCAGACGGAGACTGGGGCTTTGAAGGCGGTGCGGAAAAGCCAGCGAAGGAACGGGACAACCTCTGGACCGGGGGTGGGACAAATACAGAGTTTGCGGGTTTTTCTGGGTCGCCGGGGGGAGAGGAAGCGAGCGTTCGAGACATTGGATGGAAGGAAGACGATAATAAGGGGAAGCGAGGGCCCGCGGAAATAGAGATACAGCAACCGCTACGAGGCAACGCTTGTCAGCGGGGGAGGGGGAGGAGCAGCAGCTGAGCGCTGCGGTGGTCGTGGTCGTCGGCGAAGGAGGGAAAGGGAGGTGTAAGTACTAAGTAGGGAGCGCCCCGAGAGGTCCGGGAGCGCTCTATATGATCTCACACGGTCGTCAGACGGAGATATCCGCGCCCGACAACGGCGCCCGGTGCACTGGGCAATAAGCTCACGTTCTCCGACCCGTGAAAAGTGAGATAACAAACACGACTCGTTCACTAGAATGTCGAAGACTCTATCGGCTACACGGTCGATCTTGCATGGAAAATACGCTACTTATCATGATGGTTCTTTGCTGTATCACCCGACCCTTATTTTTGTTGCGTAACCGTCGCTTGGCCTTGACAAGACAGCAACACGCCCGACAGCGCATACCCACTGGCAGCCACCCACAAAAATCGGTCTGCCTCCACGGCGGATTGTCTCCAACGACCTGTAACTTAATTGTTGCTTGCCGATCACTTGGCAGGTGGCGGTACTTACTAAGTAGTACCAAATAGATGTCAATAGTAATATCCAACCGTGCTTCCACTGCATCCGTCTTGACGCGTTCCTCACAACATGTCGACAGCAGCCGGGTGCGTTTCTATTTATTACATCGCACCATTACCCACTTGATGTAAACGCGGTGCTATTTGCCAGCACACCCTCCAATGGCGCAAAGGCAGGCGTAAAATCGCCCGAGAGCAAGAATAAAGGAAAAGGGAAGAGTGCCGTCGCTTCACCTGACGTATCCATGGAAGAAGACGAAGAAGACGAGGAGGAAGAGACAGCGGACGAAGAAATGGAAGATGTACGTGAAACGCCGCTTGCTCGCTTGTCCTGTCGCACTCAACATCTTCCTATCCATAAACTTCGCGTGATTAGGAAGAGGAGGAAGACGACGACGACGATGAAGAAGAAGAATTCGACGAGATTGACCCAAGGGCAATCGTAGGTCGGCGCACGAGGGGTGTCAAGGTCGATTATACCTCCAAGGAAGCGCATGAAAAAGCTGGTCTCAAGCCAGAGGCAGAAGAGGAGGAAGAGGAGGACAACTAGATCTTGAAGTAGACAGATGGGCGGCCAGCGTACGTCGTCCCTGTCATCCCCTGCTCGCACTCAGTCAAATCCGTATCCGTACAGTGTGTTTCAGATGGTGAAAAAAAGATTTGGGTGCTGTTCTTTTCGTCATGTTCTCCCGCCAATGTGAGCATCGTTATGATATGAACTCTGAAATGAAACGATATCACCGACGCCATGTGCTTGCTGTGCCTGATCTCGACTTGCTGTAGACCAGGGACCATATCGGGCTCACCTTGTTCTTTGTGGTGTCCACGTTTGTCCCATTCAGTGGGTGATCGTATATCCCCCATTCAATTGAGTCTCCAGGGGTTCATACACGTTATGGCGGCAGGGGCTGGGTCGATTGATAAACCTTAAACAGCTGCACCGTGAAGTCGACTCCTTTCGAGTTGTAACCTATACCCCAGAGTCTCTCTCGATGGGTATGGAGTCGACTGTATCTGCAATGCTAACAAACAACCACTCGTGCGACGACAGTTCAATGGCAAGATGCCCATAAGCGACTCTAAAATGGGTGATTTAAAGCCCTCGCCTGTACCCTCGGTTAACCCAGTTCGGAGCGATTCAGATTGGTAGCTACGGTTGCCGAGCTGTACCAGGTCCAATTTTGAAAATTGGTTTTTGAAAATTGCTAATTTTGTAACATAATTCGGGAGCAATAAATAAATAATTAGCCGTGATCGTCCAAATATGGTAAATCACCT
>JBBPRK010001566.1:0-11601 GCA_038093075.1 Boletus patriciae | reverse complement strand
ACCAAAGAAAACGAAGCAGCCAGTGGCTATTGTTTTGCATTAACGAGCCACACTTTTTGGAAGGGCTGGAACCACTGGGAGATCCCAGGTATGCCTATACTGTCTCGTGAGAGCTCTCCTGGCAGCTAACAAGCACAATAGAGGAAATACTGGTCTTCCATAAGCGCTGTGCTCTGACATGAGAGCTGTTCAATCTTCTGGTTGAACTTCGCCCATTGGCAACATTAGCTGGGTTGGCGGAGCAGTTCAAACATGAGTACTCACTGGTGGGCTTGACCAGTGGTGATGGTGGCTGACAATGAGGCACAGAGCTCCACCTTCTGGAGTATCACTGGTGCAAGTTGGCCTATCTCATGACTATCCAGCACAAGCAAGTGACAGGCACGGGGCTGGCCAAATTTGGAATTGCCAGCACAAACACACTCAAACCCTTCTTAAACCCGGACGATCCAGAAGGCTACGCAGACAAGTCTATCTCTGACAAGGTAATCACGGAAGTTTATTTGGACTTCAGCAGCCGTACCCGCAAGCAGAATCAGAGTTGTATTTATGATCACTCCCCAGTAAGTAGATCTCAGATCTATTGTACGAATCACTAATTGATCCACTATGTGCCACCAGCTCGTTGCGGGTCCCTCAACAGCACATTCAAGTCCACTAGCAAGGTAACAATCACTGACAGTCATTGTCGGAGGTTGAAGGAGTTATGGGGCGGGATTCTCAGCATGATCAACAAGTGGAGTGAGATCGTTGCATGGGTAAGTGCACTGAAACAGGAAACATTGTTAACTACGACTAACAGATTGTCTTTACCAGCAGCTCTGTCAGACTAAAGCCAATGCTGAGATCACCAAGATGCTCATGGGCATCAAGCATCATCATGTAGCACTTGGTGTTCCCATGCCTGAGATGATCATTATGGACAATTGTTGCCAGGTCCATCATGCTGTCGAGTCTGCCTTGCCCGAAATGGACTGCATCCTTGACGTATGGCATTTCATTGCAAGGTGTGGTGTTTGCAACCTTCCCTTCCATTATTGCGTTCACACCAGCAATCGTTTAGATATGTTGCAGTCATTCTCAACTTAGCAAGAAACATGCACCACGCAGCTGTCGCCGCTGATGTAACAGACACAATTCTCAAGAAACACTCTGTGAAGGGATTGGGCACAGAGTACTGGAATAAATTGGAGCAAGAACAGAAGCTTGAAGCTGCATTCGCAAAGTGGGCCAAAAAGGGAACGGTGTGGTCTGCAGCTGCCATGCAGGTCAGTGCATTCCGCTCAACTTGTTGCCTCGAGTATGCTGAATCAACTGGCATAATCAGGTGCATAAGGAGCAGCTCAAACATGTTCAAAAGGGTTGCCTTGAATGCTGCCACCAGGACATCTTGTCTGATGGCAGCCGCATCGAAGGCTCTCACAAGGGCTGGAACTCACTCCAATGAGTCCAGCCAAGTGGGATCACTGTTCTCGTCGCTCTTGGCCACGAATTTGTCCTCTGCTGAAACATTCATGTGGCCTACAGTTGTGCTGCACAAACCTCGAGTCCAGATAGTCCACTGGCATTCCTTGCCTTGACCTATGGCTCCTATCATGTCAGCCTCATTGCTGCAATCACGGCACTTCACAATGAAACCCTCAAGAGTAGTACTGCTCTGTCTAGCCTCAAGAGTCTTCCCAAGTTAGCCGCCATCCATTCAGGCAAGGCATTTGGCTTAATCACCTCCGACCATGCATCAACATTTGGGGGGCTGCTCCACATGAAAGAGGAGCTCGCTGAAGATGATGCCATTATGCCACACCCCGATTCACTTGAATTTGAGCATGACAGCACTGTGGACCTTGCACTCCACACAAGCCGCCCTATTCTCGAAGAGTTAAGGGTCGACCTTCACCTTCTAGACCAACCTCAGGGTGCCCAACACACCGTGACTACTGGTGGCACGGAGACGATCACAGCCACAAAGTGCAAGCTCGAATCCATGTCGCCTGCCGACACTGTTTGCATTGGCAGTGCTTCCATCACGACCAAAACCAGTCCTCTCCTACTTGATGTTTCCCCCCCCCCAAAGATCCCTTGGGCTGTATCGAAGCAATCACCACCAAAGCGGCACCACTGGTCACCAAAAGAGCACGGCTAGGCTCCCTCACCAAGCTGTCAGACTCAGCAGCCCCAGCCCCCCTTCAGCACGCTCCCACATCCAAATTTGATGTTACTTGTCCTCAGGGCCAACTTGACTACTACTTTGGGACCAGCTTGAAGGCTATGAACCTTCCGTCCAAATTTGCAGCCAACAAGCCCACTCTGCCAGGCCACAACACCACCACAGTGGTCAATGTACCCTCAGGCCCCATGTCTGCCAGCCCTTCGAGTCACGTATCCCTCACACTCCCATGATGCCATGTCGACAGCCTTACCCGTTCACAGTGCCTCTTCTCACTCACCCTGAATATTGATGCATGGTTGTTGGTTGTAAAGGAATGTGATGAATTCTACTTGTTTATGGACATGCATGCAGAGTTCAAGTGGATCTCTCACGAGATGACACCCGAATGATGGGTCACGGCAATGGCGGAATACAACAAACGGCTCATTGGCAAGTGTGGATCGTCTGCCATACTCAAGCACCCACTGGCACTCCTGCAAAAGCTCAGTGAGCTCGAGCCAAGGCTCATGAATAGGATTACCAAAGGAGATTACAAGTGTAAGTACGATGCCGGGCAGTGCCGCAGCCGCAGCCGCATACATCTACCAACTTCCCGCTGACATGACACCCCTACTTCAGCAAAACGAAACACTGAAGAGTTCTGGAAGAAACATTGCAAAGCTGCCATCCTCATTAAGCCTGAGGCTGAGGCCTCCAAGAAGGTGAGCGGTATTGCGCTGCACCTCCATGTCATCCGAGTTGAACCATTCTGCTCACTCAATCCAATGACTTGGACACCAGGCGCGCAAGGCGCAGACATGTTCACACTGTCGAACGATCATGTATCCCAGGCCAGAGGGTTCCTCCCTCAACCACAAGAAGGGATACTGTGGTGATGGCATCAAGCAGGTCTCCAAGGCTGACGAGGTTCCACCATGGCCTCAGCCTCAAGGCATATTCACTGCCGGCAAGACCTTCCATCTGCAGGCATTCTATGTGATGGTACAAGACATCTATGAGCAGTACTGTATCCCCAGCGCTGAGCCTCCTCCCATCACCTCCATGGAAGCCGTGGCATTCGCCAAGCTCTTGGCATCTTGCATCCACACTTTCGACAATGGCACAATTGGTTTCCACCTCTTTGCCAACTATGAGCTTGACACAAAGACACTGGCCGGGTACATATTCCATCCCAAGGACAGCAGTGATGGGTGGCTGTGGCTCGCATACCTCCAGGGTTGTGCCTCCAAGTCCTGAAGACCATACTTCCATGTTCGTTGTCCCGCATGCTCTCGTCCGAGTCAGTTTGGTTTCAAAGTCCCCCTCCCTCTCTGAGTCCTAGACTTTTTTTCAATTGAGTTTGTCTTTCCTGCTTTTTCGTCTTTTCTGAGTCCATCTTCCATCTCGTTGTCTCCTCAGTGCTATCACATTCCCACTTGTCCCTTCCTGTTCCTTCCTGTTCCTTCTTTCTCTTTCCGAGTTTGACATCCCGTCCTGTTCTGTTTTTGTCTGGCACGAGCGCCCTCAAGCGCAACTTGTCTCACTGGTGGCGCTTCATGATTTTGTAGCTTACATAGTATCATTCACGAATACTTCATGTCTTGTGTCTCATTTCATTCCCATCCACTGGCATGCCATACGACAGAATGCCATCTTGAAAATGTTCCCCGAACGGTCCGCATTGTATTGGTCGTCTGCTTGGTCATTCGTCACGTCGGAGCACAGCCCCCTGCACAGCTGTGGTGCTACAACACATGTGCCAAAAGCTTCGACCTTAGCAAAAATCCCCCACCAGGTCATGTGACTCAGGGGGTGGCTCTGCATCACGTGCCATCACATGTATATAGAACGGTCCCAATTGGTCTTATCGGTCCACGACCGTTTTTGACCGTTGGCATGGGAATCCTGGGTATGGGGAATCTCCCCATATAAGGCAATGGGCAAGTGCTGTCTGTCACATGACTCAGGGATCCCCAGAGGCTGGCAAAAAGTCTCGGAATTGAATTTTCCGAACATTTGTGGGCCCGAGGTTCCGAGTGCTCAGCCACATATTGCAGCAGAGATTGAACTGCCGTCAAGGCAGCCAAATGGCAGTGTCACAACCTCCTGCCCTCCTGCTGTTTTCTGCCCACATGAATGCAAGTGGCAGTCCAGCATTGGCATGAAAATGGACCTAGAGAAACTTTCCATGCAGATCACAGCCAATCCTTCATTCCAGTCAATCCCCTTCGACTGCCTACTATTGTTCCTTGCAACGACCACTAGGGTATTTGTCAGGTATGAGATTTCTGTCATATCCCTGAATTTGACCAAGTCCAGCCCCGACCTTGGACTACCTCGGTCCACCTCGGATCACTCAGACTACTTGGTTCACCCTCGGTCTCCTGACCTCGGTCCCATCTTGGACTACTCAGACCACCCCTGATCCCTGACATCAGTCCCACCTTGGATCACTTGGATCACTTGGACCATTTGGTTACTCGGACTAAGTATGACCTTTTACGGACTACCCCATTTAGACTCGCTCGTCTTGTTATCCTGTCACTTGCTTAACCTCACATGTACTAGGCTCGCCCTTAGAGATCCAGTGTCTACGCCACTTGGATCTTCGGGTACTGCCCCCATTCATTCCCCCGGATCTTGTACCTCACTGTCACTCGGACTAGTACTGTCTCCAAGCACGATGCTTTCAGTCTTCGGACACTGCCTTGTTATTATACTATATAAACCCGGACTTTGTAGCACTAGTACTTCAGTTCAAATATCTCGTCGTGTTCTTGTCTCGTCCCCTCATCATCACGTCACTGTCTTTATACCCATGCCCTCTAAATTCCACTTGTCCTCTCGACTCCTTCACTCGACCTTCCTGTCTGTTCCCCCTAAGTCGACCTCGGACTTAGAGCTCTGAAATAGAACTATACTCATTGTCATCCCTGGTCGTAGACCACCGCTTGGTAGTCGCTCCGAGTCTACCCGACTTGTCCCCAAGCGCGTTGAGTACCAACCTCCCCTATCATCCCCGAACCCTCGGAGTTCCCTTGGACTGACTCAGTGTCACCTTGTCGGCACATTGGCCCTTCATCCCCCTCTGATAGGTTCCGAATGACTATGTAAATTCGGGACAACTAGACTTGGAACTCGGGCGCAGCACACAAGCTGAAGCTGAAGTCCTGCTGTGACAAAGCCCCGCTCTCGGAGTTCCGGAAGCCAGCAACTTCTCCTCTTGCTCTCTCCCTTTCCCCCTTCAGGGATTTCCTTCCCACTCCCTGCATTAGGCTGAGTAGTAGTAGGAGGAAAATCATGTCTTTGACAATTTCCTCCTCTACTACCCAGCCTAATGTGGGAAGGGGAAGGGAATCCCTGATGGGAAAGAAGGTTGCCAGCTTACAGAACTCCGAGAGCGGGGCTTTGCCACAGTGTGGGACTTTGGGTTTAGCTTGTGCACTGTGCCTGAGTTTCAAGTCTAGTTGTCCCGAATTTACGTAGTTGTTCAGAACCTATCAGAGGGGAATGAAGGACCGATGCACCAACAAGGCGACACCGAGTCAGTCTGAGGGAACTCCAAGGGCTCAGGGATGATAGGGAAGGTCAGTACTCAGTGCACTCAGGGACAAGTTGGGTAGACTCGGAAGAAGTACTGAGCAGTGGTCTATAACCGGAGGACAATAGTGAGTCTAGTTCTATTCGGAGTTATTGAGCACTGGAAGGACTTTGTCATGATCTTCTTCCTCAGATGATATCTCTACAACCAGCAGATTGCTAAGTGCTGGTGATGCACCTGCACGCATTTTTGCTCAAGCTTGTCGAATGTAGGTTTGTTCCTGTAAGAGTGATGCACAGAAGTTGAAATCTTGGCAGAATGCTGGAGTACTGGCAGCAATAAAGTGGTGATCGAAGCTTGGATAGGATGTTACATTAATACCTTTGAAGAAAAGTGTCTGCAATGGCTTGGTAAGCACAACAATACTGTCGACCATCAGCTTCACCCAAGTGTCATGGCCCAGGTGAAAATAATGAACTGTGTGAGGAGCCTTGTTGCCTGCAGGCAGGCCTAACTCTAGGTGATTCAGTACAGCCTCCATGAGCCTGAAGTATGGATGCGAAAATCCTTCTTGAAACTCCATGGACACTGGGGGTTCATCCTGTCATTCATTACAGTGAGTAGATCAACTGCACAGGATAGCACAGCCTTACCTTGGCAAAGCTGAACATGAGGACACTCTGGCTTATCCTCTTCTTGTCTTGCAGGTCTTCTTGGGCTTGCCAACACTTCTGTTCCACCCTCTTGTGAACATCTGCAACCCAGTCAACAAAAATCAGATGTAGTTGCAAGGTGTTTCAAGGATTGACTGATGTATCAGCCACAGCAATGTGGACTGACTGTGCAGGCAATTCCTTGGGCTCAGATGTGGATTACAACGAGGAAATAGAGAGTGGTGTAAGCAAGAAAGCTGCACTGGAAATTGATGCGGCTGAGCGTGAAGTGGTCAAAGGGGGAACAGGAAGTGGTGGACGTAATGCAGGATCAATGCTCAATAGCAAGAATGAGCTCAATGAGGCTGATGAAGATGTCAAGAACAGCATGTCACTCAAGGAGGGTAAGGAAGTGGGTGGAGATGCAGTGCTGGTTGTTGGTGCAAAAGGGCCAGAAGTGCTGTGACCCTCAGCTGAGCAACTGCCTGCCGCATGACAGTGCTTGTAACACATTTGTTGCAGGCATTTGTGGCCAACCCTTGTCATGGTGCATCTTATGTGGTGGCAGCATTTGCCACTCTCTGCATGCCCAACAGCTGGCAAAGAAGCCATGGGCACTGGTGGATAACCTCCTGTCAATGAAAGAGTGACATCAGCTTGTGAAATGATTCGCAAAGGGGAAGGCTGAACAACCTACCCTGATCGATTGTGGGTGATGTCATTTGAGAATTCTGTGGTGAGTTACCAAGGCCATCATCCCAGCAATACCAGTTGCAACATGAGTTGCACTGTTGATCCAGCAGGTCAGTAAAAAGGGAGGTGGCAAAAGCAAGCAAATGTATTGCATAAATAGGGCTGGCCTGCATTGTGTGTGTTGGTAGCCATCACAAACCACAGAAGCACTTTAAAGCCAGCAGCAAGATGGGTGATAAGAAGGGGGTATGAAAGTCATCAATCAGACAACAGTGATATTGCTGCTGACATAGTGAATGTGAGTGGCGAGACTGTACAATCAAACCCATTGAGCAACTGCAGGTGCAGCAAGGGTTGCACATACCTAAGAATATAAAGGAGATGGACATACATGAAAGAGACAAGCTGAGTGGACGAAGGAGGGAGAGAGAGATGATGGAAAGAGAAGACAAGCAGAGTGGAGTGATCCAAGTTAAGGCCGCTTTTATATGTCTGGGGCAATGAGCACCAGTTGGTAAGGCAGTCAGGGATACATTCCAGGGAGAATGCAAATGCAGCATCTAAAGTAGTGGCTGGTTATGGTATTCAAGAAGGGCAAGAGGAGGTATGTGGAATACATACCTGTGAAATCTTCGAGTTGAACTAAAAAATGTGTCATGAGTGAGCGCCAGCAGAGACTTGAGCTTGAGGGACAAGCATGGATCGCTGTTGGTGAGCCAGACCCCATCCTTATTGATTGGGATGCCAACTTGCCAGTAATCACCTGCAATGGCATTGGCAAAGCATAGGGTGGCAGGATGTGACATGTCACACTGTGCTGTTTGGCTAACTTGACAGCAATTAAATCTCCACTGCAATGTGTGGCTGAGCACTTGCAATCTCAGTCACTCAGAAGTCTGGAAAATTCAATTCCCAGGTGTCCTTGAGGCTGGGGAGCTTTACCATGCCCAGGATTCCCACGCAACAGTCCCAGGCATGTGAGGAACAATTGGGATTTTTTCAGTTGCATGTGAGGCACCAAGTCACATGCCAACCCCTTTTGGTCACTAGATGGCTGGGAAACCTTTGCTAAGGTCGAAACATTTGGCAGGCACATTGTGCGCCACAGCTGTGCAGTGACTGATCAGGGAACATTTTGTGGATGCTATCACCTCCTACTAACCATCCAGGCGCATGCACTGTGTTTTGGACACATTTGGGGGAAGGGTGCATGAATGGGATGATGTACGTATTCTTGACTCAATGTTGTACTATGGTGGAACTAGAAATATACATCAAAAGTTCAGAATGGAATCATACTGTGTGTTGATCTCAGTGGCTCTCTTTTGCCCTTGTTGCAGCACTGCGATGACTGAGCATCATAAGCATGAGTGTAGTGGTGAAAATGAGCATAGAGTCAGAGGTGAGAAAATGAGAATGGGTGTGATGTGAGTGGAAATCAAAGCAAAAAGGAGAAAAACAAAACAAAGCAGTGTGGTGCGACAAGATTGAGAGTGATTAGAGAAAGAAACAGCTGCTGCAACCCTGCAACAGACAGCACAAATGCATAGTGAAACACAAGGCTCAGATGGGAGATGAGAAATAAGAAACAGAGTGATCCCAAATGAGAAGCAGAAAAAAAAACATGCATGAGGAATGAATGACAAACCCAGTGTGCTCACACAGCCTGAGACTCAGAGCAAGGGCCCTGGAGGTAAGTGAGGCAAAGCCATTCACCTCCCTTGCTGTTGCCAGTGGAATGGATAGTGGAGCCCTCTGATGTTGACACATTGAGCTTGTAATCTTGATAGAGGTGGAAGGCAAGCTGACTATCATTTAGGGCACAAACATGGGTTGTGAGCAGCTGAGTGAATGTGACAGCCTCCATGGAGGCAATGGGGGTCAGCTCAGCGCTTGGGGTGCAGTAATGCTCATAGACATCTTGTATGGTCATATAGAAGGTCTGGGGATGGAAGGTTTTGCCAGCCATGAAGATCCCATAAGGCTGCAGCTATGGAGGGACCTCATGGACCTTCGAAATCTGCTTGACACCATTACTACAATACCCCTTCTTGTGGTTGAGTAAGGAGCCCTTTGGGCCTGGGTACATGATGGTTTGACAATGGGAGCATGTCTGGAACTTGCACAGCTATTTTCCGTCAAATGGGCCCAGGGATGTGAATGGACAGCATGTCAGAGCATGCAATGTTGCTCATCCTCTTTGAGGTCCCCTCAGCCTCAGGCTTGATAAGCTTGACAGCCTCACAGTGTCTCTTCCAGAGGACCTCCATATCTTACTTGGCCGGTTATTGACCTGTCTGTTAGATTCAACTGAGGCACAGCACACCACTCATACTTACACTTGTAGTTGCCTTTCATAATTCTGCCTATTTGACTCAAGTTCACCAAGTTTTCATAAGAGCATGAGTAGGTTCTTCATCATGACAGAGGGTCCCTGCTTGGCAATGAGGCACTTGTTATATTCTGTAGCTGCCTCAACCCATATTTTTGGTGTCATCTTGTGTAAGACCCACTTGTATTCAGCATGCAAATCCATGAAGAGGTAGAATTCCTTGTCCTTGTGGATGACCAAGGAATGAGGATCAATATTTGTGGTGAGGGAGAAAAGCTGCTGTGAGTAGATCAGGCCGTCAGCAGAGGACAGCAGAAGTATTGGGGAACCCTCGGTGCCAGATGTTGTGATGCCAGTGCCTGGGCTGTGACCAGTGGTCATGGTTATGGAAAATGCAATCAGAGCTGGGTTCAAACCAGCAACCCCTAGGTGTATACCAGGTGCTTTATCCACTGAACTATATGGCCAGGATACCAATGCTAATGCCAGGGGAGTTTGTCTAGCAATGTGGGGCTGTGCCCTCACAGAAATGCCTGCCCATACATAGGTCTTACAGTAAATGCACTGAATGTGTGCATTGGGTGTCATAGCTGAGGGTGCCATTGCAGTATATGTCATTTGGCTTTGGCATGTTGACAGCAGGGTTTGAGGGTTTTGAAGTCTGGGTTTTGAAGAAAAAGTTGAGTAGGGTGGAGACACTGTTGGCATCACCCAAGGAGGGAGCATCAGACTTGGAATGTGCTAGCTGCACTTGTTTGGAAGTGGAAGTGGCTGCAACAGTGGTGGTTTTAGCAGGAGCAACTGCTCTTGGCTCACCATTGTCAATCAGCAGGACTCCCTTGTCCTTCATAATGAAATCTAATTTTTGGTTCGTTTCCATTTGGCCTGTTCCTGGTTGGCATGGCTGTGCCAGTAAAGTCTTAAGCACACCCTCACCCATATGAGTTTCAATGTTTTGACAGGGCTGATCCAGAAAGGACAGGTCAATTTGCAACTCTTCAAAAATTGGTCAACTGGTCTGCAGTGTGAGGTCAGCAGCAGCATCATGTTCAAAGTTGAGTGAGCCCATGACAATGTCCTCAAGTTCAATGATCTCCTCTTTAATCTTGATCATTCCACTGAATGTTGAGGTATGATCTGATGCAGTAAGCCCAAACAACTCATCCAAATGGATTTACTCCCAATTCATAATACTGCAAAAAGTAAGGTTGCTTTCAGAAATATACTGGGTGAATTTCCCCAAGTATCAGGGTCATTTCCTGCAAATGGTGGTCAATTCTGGAGAGCATCCCATTGTGACACTGATCTGCTCATTTTGGCTAATAGCAAAAATTGCCTGCAGCACTTCCTACAACATTTCACCCCAGTGCCGTATGCCATTTCATACAGTCCTTCCACACGATGGCAAAAACTGGACTGATACTATTGTGGGTACATATATCTAGGTTAACATTGAGGATCAGGATTAGAAATAGGCTGCTAGTAACATGAGGATAACATCCAAGAACAATTGTGGATAACAGAGCATATGAGAGCAAGTCCAAAAGCAAGGAGGTAGTAGCAGTGTCGATGTCATGGCAGCATTGTTGTTGCATTGTTGGGTTGATAGTCTTCCTTGTTGCCTTGTGCATTGCACAGTTTACACTCCACATCCTCCATGTGCATGTTGTGGAAGAAGTGGTAGCAGCCCTACAGGCATGTCATGTCAGTCTGATGAAAAGCATTGGCCAAGAGCAGCACTTACTTGATGTTGATTACATAATCTGCTACATCTGCTCCCCTGTGATTGAATCCAACCATGAACCAGTTTTTAATTCTGTAAGTTCATTGGAACTGTGATCTGAAACACTTGATGTATGAATATCACTTATCTGATGAGCTTGAGGCGATGAAGAAGGCTCAGAATGATGGGGATGGGTTATGGTAGTAGAAGATAGAGGGAGATAAGTTGGAGTCTGAAAATGTGATGCAACTTGTCACACTTGTGACAAAACTGTATCATGTGACTTATTTCTGGAGCATCAGCATGCATGACCAATTTTCACCAATACTTCAGCTCAGCCGTGACCAAAGTGACCTTTGGTGGTCAAAGCAAGTCTTGCATAGTACAGTAATAGTTGGATGATGTGATCAGTGACTCAGATTGAGTACTCTGGGGGTGTTGGGGTTGACAGGAGACAGTGGCACTTTTCCGAATGAATTGTCACTTTTAGAAATATCTTGTTGTTCATTG
>JBBPRK010001565.1:0-11604 GCA_038093075.1 Boletus patriciae | reverse complement strand
GGATGAGGGCTGGGGCGTTATCCGTGACGAGCTTCACCGTCAGGCCTCGTATCTTCGGTCGCTAGAAACGACGAATGCAAAATTAAACGCAGAGCTGGGCAGGTACAAGGACAGGCATGCGAATCTCGAGGTTCTCCGCGAAGAGAAACGGGCGTTGGAGCGCAAAGTCTTGGTCGTGGATGAGCTGAGAGAAAAGGTGGTTTCATTGGAGGCCCAAGTGGAGGCGGCAAGGCGAGAACGCCAGGAATGGTGAGTCGTGTGTTTCACCAACGACTGCTTGCCGATACACCAGCGCACAGGGCAAACAAGTCTAGCGAGGTTGGCACGCCTTCCGAGCCTTCCCTATCGGTTATCCAGAGCCTCTCCGAGCTCAGGCTAACGCACGCGCGCCTGCTTGAAGAACATGGCGCCAACATAGCCGTCCTTAGGAGTCGTGAAGCCGAACTCGGCCGTATGAATGAATCCCTCTTGGAGGCTCAAGAGACGATGGGAACACTACAGGGTGAGGTACGGTTACTGAAAGACAAGGTGGCACGACGCGAACAACGAGCCCAACTTGCTGAGCGAGAAGCCGGATTCTTGCAAGCCCTCGTGGTACGTGCAAACGCTTGAGTTACAGTGTCACTTGTAATCGTTCTCCAGGCAAGTTTCACTGCTGAAGACCAGGTTTCTCGTGAAGCATCCACTTCAGACAGCGGTCTCTCGCAACGCGTACACCACCTCGAACAATCGCTCTCAGAGTACAAAGCCGCCAATACCCAACTACAAAAAGCACTGGATGTTATAGACGGCGAGGATGGCGCAAACGGCGCAAGGCTTTCCCGGAAAGAGCTGAGGCAGCGGATGGAGTACCACAAGTGTGCAGCCGAGGGGGCTACCAAAGGTAATCATTCATTTCCGCAAATCAAAACGCTCATGCTGAATTCCGTTTAGCTCTCGAAGAAGCCCGCAGCACGGCCAAAGTACACGAAGACAAGGTCGAAGAGTTGGAACAGACGCTCTTTGAGCTGCGAGGGAAGATTGGCGCTGGAAACCACGTCCCTCCGGGCATGCGCGTACTCTGTCTCCGTGACAATCCAGCTCAACAATGGAGTGACCTCCGACAATCGGCCATGGATCGCCTCAAAAGCGAGAACGAGGCACTCATCAAGCGATTGAGAGATCTCGAGAATAGTGGGGTGGTTGACGCACAAGCAGGGACGTCACGCGGGGAGGAACTCGTGCCGCGTGAGAGCTGGGAGGTACTTCACAAAGAAAAGGAGGAACTAGAGGACGTCGTGAAACAAAAGGAGAAGCGGCTGCTCCGACTCCAGCAGGTATGCAGTTCTCTACGTCTCATTCCAGCCATTCAAACATGCGATCTACAGGTCTTCACAGCCAAGAGTGCCGAGTTCCGAGAAGCGATCGCGTCTATCCTAGGGCTCAAGCTCGCGTTCTACCCGAACGGACAAGTGAGGGTGACGTCGATATACGACCTCTCTGCGTCGTTCGTCTTCCAGCCGCTGAGCAAAATGGGCGCTGATGGAGATGGTGCGCGAATGCAGCTCGTCGCTCAGGGCGAAGGAGGGCCGCAGGATCTCCCGCAGCTGATGCACTACTGGGTGGAGGAGGCGCAGTGCATACCGGGATTCCTTGCGAGCGTGACGTTGGAGTGTTACGACAAGTCGAAGAGGGAGGGTCCTGGTGATCTCCACGGAGCTTGATGCTCCATTCTACTTACTGTATTTGCCAAACCATATCTTGAAAAATTTGTTGAGCCCCTGAGCTATGATATAAGTTTCCGACTTCCCTGATCGCGCCTTCAATTTTTTTTCTCTTTTTTCAATACACACCGAGGTACTTATGCTCCGCTCGTTCGTTGATTAGGACGACGATATCCTGCGTTGCTGCTCGTTCGATGGACACCATGGGGCAGGGGGTTCTACCAGCGCCTGTCGTACCCTCACAGCCGTCGGGCGTCTCTTGCCACCCTCTAAATATTGCCGCGGGAGAATGCACCCGATGCGGTCGTCCAACGGCGCCAGAAAACATATGGAACATCTGCCCATCGTGCGATGAGGCTGGCGCCGCGATCGCCTTTGGTCCATCTCCGGTAAGTCTGCACCCGTCCCCTTCACCAAGCCCGTTATCTATCCCCAGTTCGCGATTTCGCATTCATAGTCACATTTCGAGCAAGCGCTGACGACCGAATGGCCAGGTAAAACAAGCCCCGACCACTGCCCACTGCGCCTCCTGTCGCGTCGCGCTCCGTGTCCCGGCCCACTACCAAGCTGCGCACATCCTGTGTCCGTCCTGTCAGGCCCGCCATGCCGCCGTGATCAGGCCACATCCAATTCTGCGGGCGTGCGCCGTGCCGCGGGCGAATCCCTACCCCGTGGTGACGCCCGTGGCAAAGTCAAGGTTGGCGCGGGCCGTCGCCTCGACCGTTGCGTACACGTATCCCCGTCTCCCTGTGTCGTCCGAGTCCCCGTCGTCGTCGTCGTCGTTCCAGAGCGTCGGCGCAGTCGGAGGCGGAGGCGGAGGGGTATATTCGAGCGCGAACCACGCCCGAGACAAACCAGATCCGCAGGACCGCGCCGTGCCGCGAGCGAATCCCTACCCCGTGGTGACGTCCATGGCAAAGTCGGCGCGGTCGGTCGCCTCGGGCGTTGCGGACACGTATCCCCATATCCCCGCGCCGTCTCCAACGTCGTCGTCGCTCCAGAGCGCCGGCAACTACGCCAAGGAGACGCTCCGGGTGTGTATGCGCTCCGGCTGCGGTGCACGATTGCCTGCGCATGTGCTCGGGGATACGTGCCAGGCGTGCTCTGGCGCTGGAATTGCCCGTCCATCGACACCGCGCGAGGTCGTTCAGAAGCGCGCGACGGACCGTGCGGGACCCCGTTCACGCGAGTCACGCGATGTCGTTCGTGCTGTGAGTCGTTCTTTTGGGACCGAGATCACATCTGGGGAGACTCAAAGCCTAGTCCCGATTCAGTCGCCGATGCGAGAAACTGCTCGTGGCGCCCCCACGGCGACGACGGAAAGCAAGGACGTCGAAAGTGAGATGGAGGTCGATCTAGTGTATCCAGATGTAGGTTTTTGATCACCCCTGCCGTTGTTCGCATGCTCACGCTCGCCCGAGGATATCCCTGTTGCGACACCATGTGCTTCTACCAAGGATGTCGAAAGTGAAATGGAGGTCGATCTAGTGTATCCAGATGTAGGCTTTTGATCACCTCTTCCGCTGTTCGCATGCTCAAGCTCGCCATAGGATATCCCTGTTGCGACACAATGTGCTTCTACCACCTCAGAGTCAAAGGGGGGCGAGTCCAAACCCATAGAGGACGAGGACGTTGAGCTCGAGCTCGTGTATCCAGAGGTGAGCTCTTTGTGCCCACGACGGTCACAGCGCTGACTCTCGTTCCTATTAGGATGCTGCAGAGGCTATGAGGACGTCAAAACCGCGAACCAAAGTGTTACCGCCCACTACACTGCGTGAACTATTCACAGACGGTTTACAGACTATCCCTTCTCTCACCGCTCTCGTGGATAAAGGTCCACCAGTCAGTGATGTCGTCATTTGGAGCACATGTGCCTTGGCTAACAAACTGTATAAAGCGCCATTGCAAGATGCCAGGATGCAGTGAAGCGTTGCCGGCACAAACTTGTATGGAACGCTGCGTCAAGTGTAGCATCGGCGATTGGAAGCGACGCAAGTTGGCCTCCACGGACATTGACCCTCCGCCGCGCCCCAGTACCGGTTCGCCGTCGATGAGTACTTCCATGAAAGGAAAGGAAGCGACGACCATTCACGACGACATATCGGGCGTAGAGGGTGCAAGCGACCTCCCTCCACCGTCCTCCTCTCCCAGAAAGAACAGCGGCAACGAACTGACGACCGATCATGGCGGCGAGCCAATACCCGGCTGGGACAGCGATCTCACCGAGCTCTCTTCCTCGGACTCTGACTCGGAAAGCGCATCAGACTCGGATCCTGATCCCAGGCTTGGCGCGCCACATGAGGATACCACGGGCCTCACGATCCACACTCCATTGCTCGTTAATCAACTCCCTCCCGATGGTTCACTTCGAAAATGCGCGAACAAGAAATGTAACATCGCAATCCCAAAGGATCACCGATGGAAGACGTGTGACCCTTGTCGGAGAGCCCAAAGATCGTACAAAAACATGTGGCACGAGAACAAACGGAGAAGCATTCTGGGTATTGGTGAGTATGATGACCCGAGGTTGTGCTTATTTCATTGACCGGACTTGTTGCGACTCGTTAGAGATGTTGGCGCCTCCCGACCTCCACTGTCGCCGTCGATGGCGTTCTCTCAGCCCAGACATGCGTGAAACAGAGACGACCTTGACTCCCGAGACCTCCCGCCCATGTTCCGCAAAGCACTGTTCAAGTCGAATCCCTCTCCCGGAGGTCTACCAGTGGAAGACATGCACCGGGTGTCGCGCCAAGGCCCGACGAAAGGCTCGCCGGAAGCGAGACGCACGCGTCGAGACCCGCCGCGATGCGTGCCAACCCGAGACCGTGCCCCGCTTTCCGGCGTACCAGAACCGGGGGGCACTGTTGTCGTCGTTTGACGCGCAGCTCGGGGGATTCGTGGAGGGTCTGATCATGTACTCGCGTGCGAAGCTGCATGATGGCGGGGCGCGAGGTCGGGGGGAGGGCGCGTCGGGAAAGCTTGAACAACCCCCGATGATCTTTGTTTTCGTGGGCGAGTATTCGATCGTCACTGGGCAGAGGGGCGATAGCGAGAGAAATAGCCATAACTGTGACCGTGGCCGCGACCGCGACGATTCGAGGCCGCCCGACGATCCAGCAGAGTTGGAGGCCATGCGCCAAGAGGTGTCGAGCATCGTGTTGGACCTGGAGCGTGCCCTGCGTGCAACGTTTAGGTGAGAGAGACGCGTTTTTCGTTCGTGGTCGGCGTGGGTGACCGTTGCTTTGATGTATAGCCCAGGGGAGGCGTTCGCGATCGACAAGGGGGGGATGATCATGCGGTTTACGTGCGCGCTCCAGCTGGTTGCGCAACTCCGTCCTCTGACGACCACCGTTGGCCCTGACTCGGGCCCGTCGTCTGCATCGGACTCGAACGCGAACGCACGCAGAGACGAGGACGTGCCGGTGGCGCTGAAACCACCCCCGAACGCGCCGGCCGTTCCGCTCGTCAAGTTGCTCTCTGGCGAATTGGAGGCGGTGGTCGTCCCGGACGAGTCGCATCGCTTGTTTCACGGCCGACGAACGGTGATTCGGTATTGCATGCTCGGTTGATGCTGGATCGTCGTTGGCGCTCGGTCCACGGTATGTGCCGCAGACATCCACTTTATTCCTATGCTATATACGGACGCACGCTCGGTGTGGCGTCGATCTATGGTACCTGTTGTCTGCTTGATAATATCTATGCGATTTATTGTAATAGTTAACCTACATACTGTGTAGTCAGTGGTTCGTACGGTACCTAGTTTTGATTTCTGAATGTATGCTTCGTCACTGGTAGTCTTATGTGTCTCGTCATAATTGGATGTGGATCCTGGCTGCACGAGACCAAGTGGTCCAAACAATTTTGATCGATTGAGTGTATGCGTGACGAAATGAAGTAATGATCATTCTCGAGATTCCTGCGGGGGAGGAAAACGTCGAAAAAGTGGACAAACGCTTGGGCAAGGAAGGTGCGAGAGGGCAGGCAAGTGACCCGCTGGTGTGGGTCAGGAATGGAACAGCTTGTGGATGAGATTGCAGTTCGTTACGCCATACTGGAAGGCATTTCTACCCACTCCCCATCCACCTAACGGAAAACCGTCCCGTATATATCTACGTACTTGAGGCTGGAGGCAGGACCTCGTTTGTCATGAAGTATACCTCGAACCTCTGCGGGTGGGATCTCCGGTCTGCTCCGGCTGTTTTTCAGCGTAAATGATTGTAAATTTGTGAGAAGACCAATACCCTCCAAGGCGGAGGAATGGACCTAGAGTACGGGTCAGGAACCGTGTGAGACACTCGACGAAGATGGTTGACGTACGTTTGTAGCCGCATCTCCACACACAAGGCAAACAGAGAGAGTGAGCGAGCGAAGGAGAGGCAAGTTCTTCCACGCAGGATCGTCGAATGTGTTTCGAACCACCTCTTGAGCGAGTCCAAATGAAACCTCGACGAAGAGCGCCAGTGCCTCGAGAGACTGGTGGGCTTGCATGAGAATGGCATACAGCCGCTGCATTTGCAGGTCCACGGAGTTATCGAAGGATCGCCGGATGGTGACGTGGAACTCTGTGAGAGCAGTCTGGGAGAGCCAAGTAACATGATCGAAAGTCAAGTCATCCATGACAAGAGTGCGCAGGGACCGAGCATCTATGGCCGCGATAGGTTGGCGAACTCCGATGCAATCAACCACCTGGAGGCGAGACACCTTGACCCTCACCCTTTTCTCGAGTTCAACATCCACAGCGCCACTCAGAAAATCGCACGAATCGAACGAGAGTTCCTCGAGCGATCCTAGAGTTGCAATTGCATCCCAATCTCCTGCGTCCACGAAGCTGGCCGTAAATTTGAGTTCGCGGAGGTTTTTCATGTGTAACATCCCAGCAATACACTTGTTGGTGAATGATCGGGTCACCCATGTGCATGAGCACGTGCCGTCGAGCCCCGAGTACAAGCCCGCGAAATAGCAAACTCTCACTGTCTTGGCAAGGGCGAGTGCGAGAGGCTGCTTCGCAGCGATTTGGGTGCATAGCATAGTCTCGCGCGACGTCTCGTAGATGGCAATCCTGGTGGGCGTATCTTCGCGGAATACAGAGCCAGAAAACTCCACAAATTCATATATGCGGGGAAGGCAGAAATTGGCGAAGAATTTGCAAACGCGGGAAAGATTGGCGAACATCCCAAGGTGGTCTGACGTTAGACGCCCATTGGGTGGAGCGATGTATTCGAATATGCAGAAATATATTTCGTTTGGTATGATAGGCAAGATCCGACCCGCTCTCTGTCGTTCTGGAGCTGGAGAAAACGGCGGAATTTTGAGTCGATGGCGGAAGTAGAAAGATATTATGACCTCACTGGACCATTTGAAGAGTGACATATCTACTGAAAACCAAGCGCGACGCGGGCCCTAACTGGCGGAAAACGGTACCTTGTATGAGCAGAATGTCTATCTTCTGATGTCGAAGTATTAGGCCTAGGCACTGTGGGAAGGGATTTGCACGATAGTCGTAGCATATTACCTTGCTTGCAAGGTCTCTTGTTGCTCGAAATTGACCGGTCTTTTCACCAACACGTGATGAGTCACGTGCGTTGCTACTCGTCAAGCAAGGTTTCTGCCGACGCAGGCGGCATTTCCCGAGTATCGCATAGCACCCAATTTTCAGCGATGAAACCAATGAAACCACCAAGCGTTGTTTTGAGTGATGCGCCTAACACTCAACAATCGTGCAAAACAAACACTTGGCTCTTGCTTCCCTCTGTTCAGCGCAAAAAGGCAATGAAATACGGGTGTCGTGCAACCACTGAAAATCGGTCCATACGAATAACTAATCGAAGTCTGAGAGCTCAGGGTCGTCATCATCCTGGTGGTAGTCCTCTGTTTCATCGAGTGCGAATGCAGGTTTGGCCATCCCCACGGAGCGGTCCACAATTCCCCAACGTTTCTGCGTCTCCGCTCTGCCAACGACGGCTTTGACATTCCGCAAGTCAGTGATAATGGGGGCCAAATATTGTGAGAAGGTTACGGTCGTCAAGGCTGCGTCTTCGCCGTCCGTTTTCACAGGCCTGACCAGTGCCAGTAGCAACGTCGAGTTACGAAAATCCCCCCATATTCTCTCATCCCCCAAACTGCAAACCAGGATACGCTCCAGTTGACCATACATGATGGCAATGATATCAATGTCCGTGCCGCCGGGGGTGCCTCTTTCTCCGGGGTCGTGGTGGATCTCAAACTATGCACAAAGATTGTCAATGTCGTATTTCTCGTTTGTAGGCATGGTGGGACATACCCGAACAAATGTATTGTCGCAGCGTGATTCACGATACCTTCGAAAAGATTCTAGTGTCTGGATTCGATCCCCCCTCTCACGGATGCGTAGCTTGGACCAGGATGGCATCGTGCGAGGGATATTCGCAAGGATTTGGTTGAATCGCCCACCAAGGATTGCCTTGAGGTAGGTAGCGACCCGGCGCCGCATCTCACCATCTGGTTGGTAGTTTGCGCGGCATGGTCCGAGTAGGGCCAACATAGGATCTACATGAGGCTGTCAGCGCAGGTGGTCTTTGTGAGGAAGGTTACCTACAATCGTCATAGACACATTCGCGCCTTGAAAGCTGATCCTCAGAATGACCGAGACGATGGAAGTCTCCAAGCTCGTCTTCGAGGTCATACTTCACTCGAACCTGACTGAGATACGCCATGCGAAGGATCCGACCATTGAGGTTGCTCCATGGTGAGCGTCGGGACTGTAGTGCTGCCTGCAGTATGCCACAGTAGCGTTCCATTGAGAACGTCCAGCTTGTCCAAACGGGGCCACAAAACCTTATCCCAGCCGCGACATGTAAGAGTCCATGAACCGGGAGCGTGCAGGTTGAGAGACGATCTTCCCTGTATTGGTAGTAGTACCTACGGAATTCTGTTAGCACAAACTTGGTGGCACAACTGTGCGTTCACCTTTCATACAGCATCACCCACTGGACCAACCCCTCCTCGATCTCATCCACTTCCACGATTGTCAGTGTAAACTTGATCATTTTTCGCATGACGTGCACGAGGAGTAGCATGTGCTTGTAGAATTTGTCAGAGGAGAAACGGTCCTTCAAGAGGACGGGCGCAAGATACATGAACCAGAAGCCCCATGCCTCTGCGGTGAAGAGCGAGCGGTCTTGGGCGATATTGCCCAACACCCACACAAAGGCGCTAGGGAGGGTCGGGACTGCATGCGCTGTTTCCTCGCCTATTTGCAACCAAACGTGTGCGGGGATCTCGTAGTCCTCGCGCCCTGAGTCGAGTCCTTTGAAGCGGCCCGTCCAGTGATCGACGAGAGTAGGAATGATATTTTCTAGGAAGAGGTGCATCCACTCCCATGGGATACACCTCGCGTAGTCAACACTGGCAACACGACAAAGGCTGGGTAAGCCCCGGATACCTGTTGCTTTACTGAGGTCGGCGTGCTGCTTCTTGGTCAGCGTTGGATCAGAAAGTCTGGCGGCAGTTTCCACAAATTCACGGTGTGTGCGTAAGTTGAGGGCGTTTGGATTGACGGAAGGACGAGGTTGGTGCGCAAGAATGGGAGTGCGAAGAGGTACGTAGTAAACTGTTCCCTTTCCGGTTATATTACGGACACCTTGAATATTGCAGGAGCGGCAGGGGTGCACTCCATTGTGTCCCTTGATGTTCAGCAACTTTTCAATTGCGAGGATGTCCCCGTTCTTGAAGAGAGTGTATGCGCGAAGCAGAAAATTCTGTTGAGAAACTGTGTCGAAAGTGTCGACACCACTGGCAAGGAGCGCTAACTCGTCATCTAGAGGTGCGAGAAACGAGCCGAAGTCCTTCGGCTGGTGGGGACCAGGGATAACGCCAAGGCACAAGAGATGCTCGAGTCGGGTACGTATCTGCGGCGGTAGATTGAAGTTCTGGATTAAGATTGGGGTGGCGGAAGGACCTCCACGGCGGCGTTTAAAAAGTAGGTAGCTGTCTGCTGTGACACCGAGCGCGATATCATACCGGTGATTGAAGTAATGGTGGGAATATGCAACCCCGTCGATGGTGACCAGCGTGTTCCGAAGGATATGGTACCATTCGCCATCGAAGACGTCGGAGACGCTGCCTGGTGTCGAAAGATATTGGTGACGATATAGAAGCAGCTCTACTGCCTTTGCGTTCTGGAAAAACGCCTGAAGTCGGGGAATGAGGGGGAGGTAGGAAAAAATTCGACGGGGTTTGCGTGAGGGAGAATACCGGGCCTCTGCACAGAAGGGGCATTCCTCTGCGTGGATATATTCTCGCGTGAATGCGACACAGGAGTTGATGCAACAGTCAACATGTTTAGGTTCAAGCCCAGAGAGTACTGAAAGGCGGCGAAGGACAACCCATTCCGAACTGATGTCAACTTTATGACGAAATGCGTGTCGGAGCTGATCATAGATTCGACGAGGCATGTTGGAGATCATTTTGAGCTTGAAAGCGCGGATATCGTCCCGGTCTTTATCTGTGATCACCTGGTTTGCTGGTTTGTAGTCAATAATCAATGAGGAGATATAAACGAGCAGGAGCGACGTACTAATGGAATGAAGCTCCTTCTGCAACCCGGGGCCCAACCAAGCCTCCAACTGAGCTTGAACGTCTGAGGGCGGGAGATAGAGTTCGAAATCGGTTTCTTCATGGAAGTGCAATGGGTCGACGTCAGAGAAGTAGTCCGGCTCCTCTTGAGTGATTTCATGGACGCTTTCCCTGTCATCCTCCTTGTTGCAATCCAAGTCTTGGACGGTGGGCTCGCTTTCATCCGGCCCTTTCTCGTCTCCAGTACCACCAGAGGATCGTGGGGAGGAACCCCGCTCACTTGCAGAGGGAAGCATTGCGGTAGGGTCAGCGTTTTGATAATGGCGGTCACGGGCACGCTTGGAGAGCATCTTGTAGCAGCTTGCACTGCACCGGCATGTCTTGTAATCATTTCCATGAGCGCACCCAAACGGGTGTGCCATCTGTGAATGCACCAGTTAGCTAGAGAGGACCAGTTAGCTAGAGAGGACGAGAAACAGGCAAGAATGCTACTGACCGTGTGCTGAATGTGAAAATCTTCAGGAGTCGCCGCTCACTAGTGCGATGTCACGTGTCCTGGTCACGTGTGATATAAACCTTCGCACCCACCGTTGATTGATCTCCATTTAACTCCATCTCTCTCGCCGGTTGAGAACATGCCTGTCGTTCAAACACACTCTTTAGAATTCGGTGATATCACCTATCTGGACATCGCTGGCATCATACCCCACGTTCGCAACCAGTACTATCGGTTCCAGTTGGACATCACAACGCCTGGAATCAAGGTAAGTTGTCCATATCTCATATCGTCCCTTCCTCACTCACTTTTTGCAAATCGTGAGACAATCGTACTTCGGATTGGTGACGATCCATCGTACCTTCCACTGAGCCAGCAAGTGGAGCGGGTCAAGGCAGAGCATGAAGACTTTTTTATCGCAACCGGCCTACCTTTCCCAACACGCCTCAACCGGCCATTGCCTTTGCTTCTAACACCCACTTTGCCCAAGACTCCCACCAGGCGACCACCACTACATTCCTATTCTGAGACCCCACCACATTCCGCCCCACAGGACTTTGATGATGACGCATGGACCGACTTCGATTTCGCATGTCTCTACTCCGACTGCAACTCAGACGACAGGCATGGCTCAGCCTCTCATGTGTCAGATTCAGAAGACGAATATTTCGCTACTCCTATCAAGACTGAAGGATCTGACGACGACGATCATCACTTCTTGCTCAACTGTGTTCAAGTCATGGCAGCTCCTTGCTCGCTTCTCACCCCACCAGGTCACAACCAACACCCAAGGATCCGCGTTCTCAACCAGACTGAGATCGTCAATCGCAGGCTGCAACTTGAAGCAGAGCG
>JBBPRK010001564.1:0-11605 GCA_038093075.1 Boletus patriciae | reverse complement strand
CAAGCCACCCGTCCAGTAAGTCTCTCTTACAGGACATTCTTCCTCTGCAGTACTGCTCGTGGTTACCACAGGCGTACGCCCTCTACCGGAGAAGTGTCGATAGCCGTGTACGGCCTTTGACCTTCCCGTTAAGGGATGATGACAGTTGCCGTGGACGGCACTTAACTTCCCGTTAAGATGGACATCGGGCTGCAAAAGCGAACTCTTAACTTCACCCCAAAACCCTCTACTACCGTATCGGGAATATAACTACTTCGCAACAAGTCTCCGCACGTGGGAAATTCATATTTTCTATCCAAGAACTGGGATCCCAGTGATGAGGTGGCGGTCTTTCTATCTCTCCGACTCGGGCGCCATGTTCAACTTGAATGCTTATGTTTGACTCGAATGTTGGATGGATACCATGCCGCTGCGCTTGGGCAACATTACCGGCGTTTGCTCCCTGTCCACCCAAAAGCCACTCACGGATTCTATCACCTAGCAGACTTCCGAGCAATCACTGTTAACGATACCGGTGGAAGATATAGGAGCCTAGTGAGGCCCGGACTAGCGTACACACACACAACACAGTATCGACAGTCCTGAGGTCATAATCCGATAAATGGCACTTCCACGCCCCCTCACCCCGTCAGGACAGACGTCACTGCGCAGGTTTTTGCACCCATCTCGTAAGACTCGTCCAGACGGGTCAGGCGCGACAGATAGACAACCCCGCTATCATAGTAGGTACGTCCCGCTGGGAAGCAGAGCGGGAGAGTGCGTGAATGCGTGGTCTAGCGCTCGCCAGGCTGAAGGTCGTCCTTCCAGCGAGTCCAGTGACGAAGGGCGCGACGTGAGTGGCTTCATCGGGGTTGCGGATGATGGTAGGGTTGGGCATGTTTATTCTTTCGGGTGATGCGTGAGCTTGGGGTAGTTGGGTGAGAACTTTGCGGGCTGGGGTGCATGCATATTTATCAGTCCTGAAGTGTGTTCGACGATCCTCCTGCGCAATCGCTATAGCCAAGTGGTCATGCGGAATCCATCCAGCACCGTCATGATAGCCGGAGAAGCATGGCCGCCAACCAGCACAGGTCGTCTGGCGGAATCTGGGCTGGGCTGGGAATCGAGGGGACTCGGACGGACCCAGGTAGTCACGCATGTGTTAGCTTGCCGAGGGAAGCACCCTGACCTAAGGGCATGAAACAGTTACGAGCGGCCGCCCACCCGGTGGCTCCGTTGTTCTTCTCACCATAAACCTAATGAGCGTAGCCTTCAGCTGCAACACCGTCGCCGGACTGATTAGTCGAAATATCAACAGCATACTCTGGAACCGTGGAACTTTTGAGTCCGCGGGTCACACGAGGACTTCATAAGTCTCAAATAGAATCGGAAAACTCAGCTGAAATGCTCTCGTCGCCCGGACCAGTTCTCAGCGAATGGAAAGGATCCAGTGATCGCGTTGCCTTTCCCAAGGTACGGAGAGGACACAGGTGCCAAAGAAAAACTGCGCGGTTGTCCCGTGGCTTGCCGTGTCGAATAGTTCCCTGCGTGTCGTTCATTCAACTTCAACGCTTTCAATGGCGGGTCTGGAATACCGAAAAGTACATGGGAAGCAACAAACTTGCTTGCGCCTCTGAAATGTTAATGTGGCTTGAGTAGTACACGGAATATGCAACTTGAAGGGGGAGAAAACGAACGAACATTGAGCCGAGAATCAGACTGTGGAAGCAACAGACCGAGCTCAATCCTCGTAACGAAGCACAAATGACGAGATAGTAAGTCCTGTAACCGTTACTCTGGGAATTGAAGATGAGTTGCACGAGACGACACATAATGCTTATGTAACAGAACCTATGGCGGGGTTAGGGTTACATAACCGCTGAGTGATACGCAAGTGGTGGCTCGAATCTCGCCTTCTTTGTGTCGCTCACCATCGCTCTTGAAAGACAACCGCTCACAGCTACGTATCGACGAACAGTTGTTCTTGAAATGCTTCCGATATTTGGCGATGATCGTAGGCGGCGCGAGATCAACTTAGGAGGGTCGACCTCTGTATCAACCCATGCGGCAATCTTAGACCAAGCGCGAGCTCGAAGAATGGAGCGGGAGGCGCAGCGCAAACGAGAAGAGAGTGCGATACGAATACAGGAATGGTGGCGCGGCGCATGCGAAACTCGGCGCGTCCGACAGCAGTTGCGTCGGGTATTCCAAGAACAGGTCACTGGCCTCACAGCCCTGCGATGTCTTGTCCTCGTTGGGCAGGATGAAGAGCTTCTCAGCCTGTGGTCTGAGAGAATATCTCAGGACGATGGTAGGACTATTCTCTTTTGTAGCGTGTCGCGTCTTTTCATCATCGAGCGGTACAGCGCTGTTGTTTGGACCTGCACAGGGTCCTGATCGCGATCATTGGATAACTCTTCTGCGTCGCGTCGCTGTTCTCTTGCTCCAATCCATATCAAGCAGAGCAGGGTGAGTGTGTCTATACTATGGTATAGGCGTTGTATGGGTTAATGGTCTTTCAGTGTTCCCTCTGCTTTGCCACATCTCCAGGTCTTGTGCAAACTTCTGGATCCGACATTTGCTGCAAGGGATCTCGGTCCATCCGGGAATGACTTATCATTGCGCATATCGGAGTGGCTCGTGCAGAACGATGTTTACCAATACCTTGGACGTGCTGTAACGACGATTGTCTGTCACCCCCACCTCTCCCAGTTTTGATCATTCACCTCTCCACAGGTACCCGAGTCCAAGAACAATCCATCCCTCCCGTATCTGGTGAAACTTTTCTATCTTCCACTCACCAACTTTTCGTCGTCGTCCGAGTTATTTGCCCGCTCCTTCTCGGGTTTGGTCTCGCACATCTTTACACTTCCCTTGCTTCCCTATCGCATTCCTCTTACGTCACTCTCAGAGCTATCTGGACAGCTTCCTCTCGCGCATCTGCATGCACTATCATCATGTATCCCCGACATCATTTCCGTAACCTCCGCATCGTCGCAGATCAACATTGTTGCAAATCTCCTGGCGTTTATCTCTCCGCGATATACCACTCTCCCTGTATCATCGCTGAAAGCTTACTTACAACTCCTTTCTGCTTTGTTCAACGTCTTACCACCCCACGCTTTAGAACCCCCACTACCCCAGGACTCTCAAACATCTCCAACATCGTGGGAAGCCGATAGCGACTCGGATTCCGAACACCCCGTTAATATCATCGCTTCGCGATTCGTTCTTCCTCTCCTCGACTCACGGACCCGGAAGCGCCTGCAAATGTTACCTTCTCCGACCCACATAAATTCTCTTCTGAAACCTGCGCAACAGCATCCGGAATTGCTCTCAGACTTGGTTTCGATGCTCTTGGCCCTTAATCTCGTCTGGCCCTCCAGAAAGGACAAGATACTTACCACCCTACTCTTGTATGGCGGCGGGGGTCTCGTGCGTGAAATATACCGGGAATACGTCCGAACAACACCCCTTGGTCGTGACGAGAATCTTTCGTCACTCATGGGTATGTGCCCAAGGTATCTTGTAATCACTCGGCATTGATCGATTTCAGATCCCTCCCTTGCGTCATACTGGCCGCCCTTGCTTCTCCTCGCCGACTTATATACACAATCACTCCGTACAATGAGCGATGACGAGTTCTTCTCTGGTTCTCGAACTACACTCACTCTCAACGAGCTCATTCCATTCTCCCGTACCCTCTTCAACATCGCCTTTACGTTGTACTGGAGAGAGGACCAAGCAAAAGTCCAGGACTCGACGGCCCCTGGGCTCAACCTTTCTTGGGAGGGCGTACGCGACAGGATAACCGAATGCTTACAAGGAATCCATGCGCGAGAGTGCGGCCGATGTGTTTGTATTACGTAGCCACAGCTGATTCCTCTTCCATAGCTCTCGAAGACCGTTCATGCCCGAAGACCATTGGCATGTGAACTCTCAAATTGATATGAACTCGTTTATAGAGGCAGCTGTGTACGTGCCACTCCCTGACGTGTTCTCGTCGAACCCAATTGTATTCTTCCAGGTATGAGGAGCAACAGGTCGACGACTCGGCAGTCCCTCGCTCCAACTCACGCCGCCAGTCGACCCATTTTTCTCGGTTGTCCCCGCGATTAGGGGTACTCAACAACATTCCGTTTGCCATACCATTTGAGACTCGGGTGCTCATTTTCCGTCGATTTGTGCAGAGCGACATAAGGAATAGGAATTCTGACCACCATGAGCTGAGAGGCAAGACGGAGGCATCTATTAGGCGAACTAGCATCGCCCAGGATGGATACGATCGACTCTCGGACGTGGATCTTCGAGCTCCGATTAGCATCACGTTTATCGATCAATTCGGAGAACCAGAGTGAGTTGGATTCCATTTTCGATAACTTTACGTTCGGTTGGTGACCGAGTTATCATCAAGGGCTGGCATCGACGGTGGAGGGGTATTCAAGGAGTTCTTCACTTCCTTGTGCAAGGAAGTCTTCGATACGGACCGTGGACTGTGGCTTGCGAACAAGAAAAACGAGATATATCCCAACCCTCATTTATATGCTACTGAGCGTAAGTCCTCGGTTATCAGTACATTGTTCAGTCCTTGGAATACTCACGCTCTTGTTTCCTTCACCCTGTCGTCCAGCACACAGCCTCAACTGGTATCGATTCATCGGTCGCATTCTGGGGAAGGCACTTTACGAAGGTATTCTGGTTGAAGTAGCGTTTGCTGTATTTTTCCTTGCGAAGGTGAGATTTTGGCTGGATGTCTTCCTCCTCACGAGCAAGTAGGTTGACGAACATTGCAGTGGCTCGGAAAGCAGAGTCTCCTCGGTGATCTTGCTTCTCTGGATCCCGATCTTTACCAGGGACTTGTCTTCCTCAAGAATTACACAGGCAATATGGAGGACCTGTCACTGAATTTCACAGTCGCCATCGAAGGTGAGTCTTGTATGCTCTAAATATGTTTCTTTTGCAACCGATTTTCCCTCAATGACTCAATATAGAATTCGGGGTCACGAAAGCCGTCGACCTTATCCCCAACGGAAGCAACGTGCCCGTGACGCGAGAAAACAGGCTACAATACATATACGTCATTTCCCACTACAAGCTGAGCAAGCAGATAAAGCTGCAGAGCGAAGCGTTTTTCGAAGGTCTTTCGGAAATGATAGACCCAAAATGGCTCCGGTGCGTTTCCGAGAATACATCGTCGTTATTAATAGACGAGAGGGAGCAGGCTGACCGGTCGCTCCGTTTAGCATGTTCAATCAGCAAGAGTTGCAAATTCTTCTGGGTGGTGTGAACGCCCCCGTAGACCTGGACGATTTGAGACAGCATACTAATTATGGCGGGTTATATGACAACGAGGAACCGACCATCCAAGCATTTTGGACGGTACGTCTCAGAACTGGGAGAGAGAGAAATCTCTTTTCTGGAAGAATGTAGATAAAAATGACACTGTTTCTACCTCTCGCTAGGTCCTGGAGAGCTTCGACCAAGAGCAGAGGCGGGCATTTTTGCGCTTTGTCACGAGCTGCAGTCGACCACCCCTACTGTGAGTGGTGCCGGTTGTGCGCTGATCGTTGACGGGTTGTTGATGGGGGACCCACACAGCGGATTCAAGCAATTGAACCCGTACTTTGCGATTCGGGATGCCGGGAGCGACGAACACCGCTTGCCTACGTCGAGCACGTGTGTCAACCTATTGAAGGTGAAGACCAATTTCACCTCGGTTCTCACTCTCGTCTTCACGCTGACCGCATACGCCTTTGTCCAGCTTCCGAGGTACAAGAGTGAGAAGGTACTCCGAGACAAGCTGCTCCAGGCAATTTCATCGGGTGCAGGGTTTGATCTCTCGTGAAAAGGGAAGAAGCGCCGCACGGCGGCCCAATGTTCTTCGTAGAAGGTATTTCTTGGTCTTTTCTCTTTCGTTTGCACCCAACGAGACGCGCATACATACAACACGTGTAACAATGCCAAATGACGTTCGCTATTCCGTTTTTGTCCAAAGACAGCTATTTCGTCCCCCGAGCGCGGTATAGATGTTGTTTTCCCCGGTTGTCCCACGACGTGCTTCTTTGAAGTAGTTGGACACCAAGAAAGCAATGTCTGTAAGAATGCGAGCGTGTGTGAGCGAACTGACAAGGTCAAATTCATTCATTTCCGCAACTCACCCAACGACTGCTCGAAATTAAGTCTGGGATCGCAGAAAGACTGATGGGAGATGTGCAGGATTAGAAAAAGCGTTCCGAAGGCAGAGGGCTAAAAGAAAAAAGAAAGAAAAATAAGGGCAAACAAGTGACGCACTTGATATCTCAACCCGAGTTCCTCCTCGCTGAGCCCCATACTACCACCGAGACACTCGGTGACGCTGAACCCTTCGTCGTTGAGCTCACCCGTGAATTCGAGGCTGACGCCGCCCAGGCGAGAACCACAGGTAGTGTGAATATTGATGCAGGACGTCAGTTCGCTGATGATCGTCCCAAAATGGCGTGTCTTGAGACCCGTGCCAGATGTGAGCGTGCTGCAGGTGCGACCACAGCCCTGTCAGCCTCGGGAAAAGGGGTGAGGGAGGCTATGAGTAACGCACTTGCCATGCATAGGGTCGCACACCCAGACGACCGGGTGACCGGATGCTTGGACGGCTTGGATATGGCCCGGAAGATGGTTCTCTATCTGAATACAGAGAATAACAAGGGCGCCAGAAACGATGCTACATAAGAATACCACGGGGGGTCAAGCGGGAACAACTCGCCTTCCCAGCGCCATAGCGTGTGATCAGCGTGACGCGACCGGGTTCCCTGTTAGGGTTGACGACTTGGGTTCGCAGAAGATGGGAAAGGAGGGTGGATGATGGTCAGGAATTCGGTGGAGCAGATAGATGACATCCTTTACCTTCGAGCAAGTGGGCCAACTCTTCGTCAGCCAGGGTTGGGCCAACTTTGATTCCGATCGGGTTGCGGATCCCGCGGAAATACTCGACGTGTGCGCCATCGAGTTGTCTGGTACGATCACCAATCCACAAAAAGTGTGCGGACGTATTATAATAGCCTGTTTCTTGCGATGCTCCGGATCGCGACTCTCCAAGCGGGAACTGACGGGTGAGTGCTTGTTCATAGTCAAGCATGAGGCCCTCATGACTTGCCCCAAGAATGTCAATATTAAGCACCATGTCCGCGTTATATCGTTCGACGAACCTGGTGTAGAAATCTACTTCGCCAAGCACACCCCGGCCGCCGCCACGTTCAAATGGCACACTCTCTTTGCCTGAATCGACACCGATTGTGCGGCTAAAATCTAACGCATCGGAAAGACCTTCTGTAATTTTCTCAAATTCGCTCCTAATATATGTTACGAAATGTCAATGTCCATCAGCGGTGCAACAGGTTAAAATGGTCCGTGGTACCAACCGAAGGGAAGGCGAGCGAACATGGGAAAGTGACCAATCCCGCGGATAATGCAGGGAAGCAAATCCCGAGGTAAGCAGGCCGCGAAGATAATTCAGGGTCGCTGTCGAGTGGAAATAGGCACTACACCCATATATGAGACAGATAGCACAATGACCACGTGTAAGCCCTGACCTGAGTAGCCGCTGAGGGTCCGGTGTTCTGTCATTCGGGTCCAATCTGACAGACACATGATTTGAGGACGGGATAGCGGTGATATTCAGAGATAAGAAAGACTTACCCGTTGACGTTGTCACCCCTAAATAAACGTTCAGAACGAACGGTCTGCCAGCTCAGGAAAGCTTAACGCACCGGAAACTGAGAACTTCTTTATCCCCGATACGTTCTGTGCTTCTACTCCTCGGCTTGGCGTATTGACCCGCAATACGGCCAACGCGTACCTGTGGGCATCCCATCAGAATGACTGTCATGGAGAATTGTGATAATCAATCTTCGACAGACCACGGGCAGACGGCCACCCCAAATCAGAATGAGAGAAAAGGAGAGGATCAATCCGATTTTTGCAGATATGTTTTGCTGTCTCGGCGTGTCAAGAACGTTATGCATTCAAGAACGAACATGACGACACGCACTTGTGTACATGCATCGAAGCTCTCTGCACAGTCTCCTGCATGAAGAAGAAAAGCTTCATTCCGTTGGACTGCTGCCAGCTGGAACCGCAATCGCTCGATCTAACAATTGAGGACTATCAGCGTCCCCGGAGACCAAAATAACGAAAAAAGAAACCTCAGGTGGCGTCACGAGAGGAGGCAGGGTATTGATTTTCGCTAGCACGCTGTCATCGGAAAATTATGATGGAATGTACAGATCACGAAAAATGGAGCAAACCTGGAGAGGTGTTCCGAGTCTGGGTAGTTTACCGCCTGTAAAGGACAAACGCGGAATTGAGCGCTGTGGCCGCGATTCAGTTGATGTTTTCCTACCTGGGCGGCATGTTTTGACCTCCAGGACGATGGGGACCAGTCTGCTCCGACGACTTTGGACATCGCTGTTGAATGGCAGAAGGAAGACAAGCCTTCGGAAATACATTGGTGTTTATGTGTTGTAGTCACATTGTCACTACCACCACACCAGCCTGAGTGGCTGATTCAAACCATCACCACTCCAATGCTGTTTGCGTTCGTCGCCATCGAGTGGATTCCCGCCACACCTAGTGCCAATAGCTAGGGTCGAAGAAACACCATCACGCGACTCACTATGCCACGTCCGCCAACCTACCGTTCGAGCAGTGTTCGAGCCACCGATCGATAAGCTCATGCTGAGTCCTCGGGATAATCAGGCGATGAGCGTTTTTCTGTCTAGGTGGTGGTGACATGCGACAGTCGACATTCGCACCGTGATAGCCATGATAGGACGCGGTGTATTTGGAGCTGTTGGGATTTGAAACACAACCCTCCGTGTGCTCTTTCAACCACCGACCTCTGTGGACGGCGTTTCCATCCCGAACGGCTCACACGGTCCCTGTGTGTTCTAGATTCTCAGGACCCAGTGGCCCACAAGACTGCCAAGTTTTAACTCTTGATGTCATTCTGGTCCGCGGACGAACGCAGGGCGTCTTTGTACCCCCGAAGTCCCTTGTCTCCATGACGTCAGGGTCACAGGTAGTCTATCACGAACTTGGAACGACTGCGGTGGCACAAGGTGGCACACTCGATCAAGATGACCCATGGTCACATCCGAGGAAGCTCGTAGCTTTTTTTTTATCTTCCTTTGCCTCTAATATCTGCATGGGTTTGGGGCTACCGAGTAACCCAGAATGACTTGCGACTCAGAGAAATTCGGATCATGACGGGTGTGGGTACCCGGGGGCTAGTGAACACGGGGAGGTACGGGCGTCGATCATATCCCGTCCGCCTTCCGTCCCAAAAACGTGGTTTCGTACTTTTATGTTCTTCCCGAGGTCACATAAAAGGGCTGTGGACCTGATCATTCATGCAGTACAGCTCACTTAACACCCTTAGTTGCTCCTCACAATGCTCCCCTTGATTCGCGCTACCCTCGTCCTCGTTCAGGCATTGAGCACTCATCGAGCATTTTTGCCGCCTAACAAGACGCCTGAGAAGGGACGCTACCACACCGAGGAGCCATATGTATTGCAAATAGCCCCCTCGATCTTCAAGGTAATTCTGCGTTCTATTTGTTTGTTAGACAAACCCTCAAGATGATCACAGCTTCACAATGTGCTTTTGTGGTGTATCGCTGTATTCGAAGCTGTTTATGCACTCAACCACTATTTTGGTGCAACCCTTTCCCCTTCGCTATCCGCTTACTTGGACACATGCCCAACCTCTCGATCTCACATGGTCACGCCCGTGTTTCTGACGGGAGTACTTATGACCGTCGTTGGGATGCTCATCCGTATCCAATGTTTCCGAGAACTCGGCCACCTCTTCACGTTTGACCTCAGCATCGTCCCTGATCACAAGCTGGTGACGTCCGGATCCTACCGCTACGTTCGCCACCCATCATACACCGGCTCCCTGCTCATCGTCGTCGGCGTCGCGTTCTCGCAGTTAACCGCTGGGAGCTTGGCGGTGGAGTGCAGCGTCCTCGGACCCGTCGGATCGTTGTTCCTGTGCACTGCCTGGTGGACGTGGTCGCTTTCGGTGGCCGTCAGTCGTGCCATCGCCGAGGACAAGGAACTTCAAAAGCTGTTCGGTTCAGAGTGGGACACTTACGCGACGGTCACCAAGTTTTGGTTCGTTCCTGGACTATATTGATCTCCGCTCGCCCCTTGGCGAGGTGAGCCCTCGATGCCAACTATGATATATGCAGACGCTGACTGCGGTCCTGGACGTAGCCTAAATGCGTGTACGCTGACAGCGTTGATATGGAATGATACGATCAGAATCGATAAGACCGAGGACATAACTTGGAAAAGGGTACTTCACATTCGACCGATTTTGAAAGGATATGAAAAATAGAAGGAATGAGTTCTAGAAAGTACTTCAAATTCACATCCATGTGTTACAATATGCTATCACTATCTGCGTCTGCGCTGGCTCCTCGCCCCGTTTACGAACCTAACAAGTCAGAAGGATGAATCAGAGTAATTGTGACTGCCCCGGACATCTGGGTTAGACATACTGTCTTCTCTTGCATCGATTTGCCCTAAATTATATCTGTCCCAAACGATGTTGCGAAAAACTGAATTGCATCGCAATAGCTTTGAAAAAGTATGAACGGGTGCCAACCTACTCCGGAGGAGTCGGACTCGGTTGTCAGCATATCTGTAAACGAGCACTGTGACGGCGCTGTCTGCTGTAGATCCACGCCTAACCCGTGCCCTAGGGGCCGATCAAACGTGCCTAATTCATGACGCGCGATCAGCAGTCTGCAGGTTCAAGTTGGACAAACTCTGCAGTTCATTAGTACAGCCTTGCATTGAGTCCTGTCATGATTAATTGATTCCTCGTGATGGAACCTGCCGTGACATCTCACCTCGGATCCAGATCTTATCGGTAACTGTTCAGTACTCCACGAATAGGTGGCTGCGGAGCTGTGGGTACTCTAGCCACCTGCATTGCAACGGCGAATACATAAGAACTGAAACCATTCTCCGTCGGACCAACGGAGGAAACGTGTTGCGTAGCCAGCTCAGTGGCAAGCGTGGAGTGTCACATGGACTACCCACTACCCCGCCCTGTCCGCGTAGTCGCAGGAGCAAGCGTAGCTATGATAGCTCCGACACGCTGGGGTACTATTAACCGACCACGTTCACCCGGCAACGTCCGTGCCTTACTTAACCACACACCCGAACTCACCTCGGAGTTACCACTTTGCATCCATATCGCCTGTCTCAAACGCGTTCTCGTCGAGAACGAGGTTGATAGGTACGCAAATGATCTGTTTACCGACGGCTTGGATTCGGTTAACAAGCCAACGGTTGATGTGGCAAGATTATCAACATCAGTATCAATGGTAAGAAACAACACACACGTCGACTATGGCGCGACCAGGCATGCGGGCGCTCAGAACCAAACGGTCTGGAACCTGCCCGTATCTACACAAGGTGACAGTTCCGTTCCCCTTCCCCCACCGTACTCTGGGTCTCCACCTCCTACTGGGCTGTCTCAACCCAATGACCGACTTCCAGTGGCTCCACCGTGGTCACCGTTGTAAGCATGCGTCTTGCGTACCTGTCGATGGCCTATCCTAATTGAGGCATTTCTCGA
>JBBPRK010001563.1:0-11606 GCA_038093075.1 Boletus patriciae | reverse complement strand
GATCATCTCTGCAACCGATTGCTAGTGCCTTCAGTGCGTATCCATTTCCTCGATTCCCTAGAGTACCAGTTGATGCTGGTCACCTTTTGGGTTGTTTCATTAGAACTAAACTATCATCTACTACTCTACCGAATCACTCCATCGACGCACCTACACAAGTTAGTAGCGGTCAAGTCCTCATTGCGGCGCACAGCTAGTCCTGACTATTGCCAGCGCCCATCTCCTTCCACAGATCACTCTGCCCCTTCCCCGCTGTTGACTCGGCTAGGCCAGTTGAAGACTCTCTCTGCCACCCTTACGTGGCAATGGTCGCTGCAGGAGGCAGCACACTCTCCACGATCCAGAGGGACTTAGAACCCATTGAGCGAGAAGAAGCACTGGTTGGTACCCCACTGCCCGTGCCTGTGCAAGAAGCAGTTGACGCTGTAAAGATGTGAAGTCGGCTGAAGAGGGCTAGGAGGGGATATCCCACTAGACCAAGGCCAAGAAGTGATGGGGAGCGAGTTAGTTCGCCCCAAAAGGGACTCTGAATGCAAGGGAGAAGAGCCAAGGGAGTCCTGACCGAACCCGAGTGGGTTTAACAAGTGCCTGACGCAAGACCGGTCAGTGGCCGGTGCTGGGAATGGTTCATGAGCTCGGGAGTTAAGTCCCGAAGGTGGCAGAGGACAGGAGAGCATTAGGGGTGTCGAGGTGGTAGCGGTGACAATTAGTCTGAGCAGTTCGAGAATCCGACCAAAAGTGTATTTTTCGAGTACCGAGCACAGCGCTTTATAGTCCTGGGAATACCCGAGACTGTCTGAAAGCTAAAGAAGTAACTAAGGAAGGTGAGGTAAGAGAGTAAAAGAAATGATAGAGTGTGGCACCATAAGGGTTACCCCATGGGGCCAGTCGCTGGTAAGGCCAACAAGGCCAACCGGCGCTCGGGTGTACTAAGAATAAGGATCAGATGAAGGCCGGTGCTCGGCCGAGTAATAAAGGAGAGATACAAGTCCAAAACAAAAGAGGATGGTAATAGAAATGACAACAAGGGATGTGAAGGGAACTGGTTGAGGGACCGGTCGTCACCGGCAGGGGCTGGTGATAGGCCGATGTCGACCGGTACCGGTTTGTGTGGTATAAGAACTCGGAATAAGAGTGGTAAGTGAGGGAAAGATGCCAAATGTATAGGTAAGGTGGAGATCCCAACATAGGGGCACACTGCGCTCTACAACGCTCCATCCCCGGCCACAAGATTCCTCTCCTTATTACATGAGGAGTTAAGGCCCAGCTCGTACGTTCTACCCAGAGACTCCGAGGGATTTTTAATAGACCCTCTCCGGACCATCACAGTTGCATTCAGATTGGGAGACCCCAACGCCTTGTTGCTTTTGCTGATTACTCAAGAGTCTCTTATCCGGACCAACCCCAGCATTGGCCCCAACAACCTAGAGTCAGAACTGGCAGAACTTACCTATCCTGCCCCTTTAGCATCCTCCGTCGTCGCACGTGGGTTGTCAGATTGGGCAGAAGGACCCGAAATCAAATATTTGTGTACTGTAACTAGAGACAGTTGGTCCCCGCATCTGGAAGTGGTAGTGAAACAAGAAAGAGAAGAGGAGCAGGTACCAGAGGAAGCACCGAGAAAGAAGCAAAGGGTCCGAAGGAGGAACCCGATCAAACGGAAAGTCATCCACCACACTAACCTCGGAGATCCACGCCCCGACGAACAGATAAGTCGGGTTACATTACGTCCTAGACAAATACTCCGCCGCCCTTCCCGATACACTTCCTAAAACAGTAATATATCATGTCTTCCTCTCTCCCCGCTAGTTTGGCCACTGCCCTTTCAGTCGCAGGATCGTCAGGTGGCAGTTGGGGAGACTTGGCAGGAGAATTGAGACTGTTCATGGAAGCACAGCAGGATGTGCTAGACGCTACAAGGATCCTGAACATTGACCTCTCCCAAGAAGTTGACCAACTAAAAGCGCAACTTCTAGCAATACCATCAGGCGGCCCGAGTACAGGAATAAGGGCTCCTTCTGAGCCAACACTGTCAAAGATCTTTTCTGACCCTGGGAACTTCGATGGTTCGCCTGGGAAGAAATTCAAAGAATGGTGGACACGTGTCCACAGCTGGCAGCACAAGAACGCCGCCGCTCTCCCCGACTGAAAGGCAATCTCTGCTGTGCTTTCATGCATGGTAGGAGGAAGGGCTGGTGACTTTGCAAGGAGCCAGCTAAACGCTATCCTAAGGGGAGTAGGAGAGACCGACTGGGACGACTTTTCCACCCTGGTCGAGAAGCACTTTAGGTCCACCAATGAGAAGGACCAGAACCGGTTAGCCCTCCAGAACTTGAAACAAAAGGAGCACCCTATGGAGGCGTTCTTGTTAAAATTTGAAAACTATGCCCTCCTCGCTGACTACAACGAAACTTGTCAGATAGAACTTTTGGAACAGAATGCGGACAAAGAAATTGTCTCGTGTCTGATCTTGGAAAAGGGACGCTACACGTTCCTAGATACATTCAAGGCCGATCTATGGCAAGCAGGAGCCCGCCAACAGCTCCTTAGTTTCATACAGAAAGGAACAGCGGAACAGGTTAAGCAAAAAGACCCTAATGCCATGGACATTGACGCCATAAAGACAGGTGGCAAGAATAAATGTTTCAACTGTCAACAAGAAGGACATTTTGGCAAAGATTGCCCGAAACCTAAACTTCAGTGCCCCGAGTGTCACTTCTTTGGAGGTGGACACTAGAAAGCATGCTCCAAAAGGGGCAAAGGCAAGGGCAACGGCCGCCAGGTGTGTGCCACTGAGACTGAAGAACAGCCTGCCACCTCCTAGGAAGAGGATAAAAGCACCAAGAAAGACAACAAGGAAAAAGGTCGCGACTGGACCTCTTCCATAAAAGGAATGTCACTGGACGAGGCTCGCGCCTGGTTCAAGGATTATGAAACTCTCGCTGCCAAGTCGGCGGGAAAAGCTTAGCTCCAACACATGTGTCTGGGTGTGTGAAGGGGCAAAACCGATATGAAAACCTTGCTGTGGAAGAAATCGCTGACAACGAGGATTCCGCAGCAACAAACCTTATTTCAACTTCGCCATCAGAGGGGCCCCCTAGTGGGCTTGGCAGGGACGATAAACCTGTGCTTAATTCCTCTACAAAAAACAAAAAAAAGTTCAGAAATTCCAGACAACACTTATGTGCGAAGCGTAAGACCCACACGAGAAATCAATCTATCTATCCGAATTGCGCCATTTACGCAGCGGCAAAACTTTACTCAGACAGATGCACTCCTGGATTCGGGTGCTAACACGATCTTTATTGACAAAACGTGGGCAGAAACTCACAAGGTCCCACTTATCCCCCTACGAAACCCCATTCCTGTGTACAACGTGGACAGAACACATAACTCTGCCAGAAGCATTACGCATTCCGCGGAGCTGGTCGTAGAATTCCAGGGACATCGTGAGAAAGTCACAGCAGAAGTGACCAATCTGGGAAAGAACCCTTTCATTTTGGGCTTCTCATGGTTGCAACGCCACAACCCGGAAATTGATTGGTCAAAGGGCACGGTCAAGATGACACATTGCCCATGCCACTGTCACATGCTGCAGGACAAGTCCACTTTCGTCCAAGAGATGGAAGAAGAGGAATACAGTAACCAGTATTACGTCCATGAAACAATCCGCACACTGGAAATGCAACAGGAATCTCAGAAACCTAAAGAGAAAACCCCCGAGGAGTTAGTCCCGGAAGAATTTCACAAATACCTTAATGTATTTTCAAAAAGGGAATCGGAACGAATGCTGATCAGAAAACCATGGGATCACGCAATAGATCTCAAGGACACATTTAAGCCCAAGAAAGGCAGAATTATCCCTCTATCGCCACAGGAGCAAGAAGAGGTTACCGCGTTCCTTGATGACCAGCTAAAGAAGGGCTACATAAGACCTTCTAAATCCCCCCAAACATCACCAGTGTTCTTCATGCCTAAGAAAGACGGCAAGAAGCGTATGGTACAGGATTACTGATACCTCAACGAATTCACTGTTAAAAACAACTACCCTTTGCCGTTGATCGGGCAGCTAGTGGATAAGCTCCAAGGGTCTAAACTATTTACGAAAATGGATCTAAGATGGGGATACAACAACGTCTGGATCAAAGAAGGCAACGAATGGAAAGCCGCATTCATTTGCTTCTGTGGAGCATTTGAACCTTTGGTCATATACTTTGGACTATGCAACTCCCCCGCCACATTCCAAGCGGTGATGAATGAGATCTTTGCAGACATGGATGACATGGTAGTGGTCCACATTGATGACCTAATGATCTTCACAAAAACAGATAACCAAGCTGAGCATGATAGAATCGTCCTCGAGGTTCTATGCCACTTGAAAGAAAATGACTTATTCATCAAACCAGAAAAATGCACATTCTGCGCCACAGAAGTTGACTTCCTCAGCATGATAGTTGGACGTGACAGCATTAAAATGGACCAAACAAAGGTCAAAGCAATCTTAGATTGGCCTGAGCCAAAGAACGTAAAAGGAGTCAGGAGTTTCCTAGGTCTGGCAAACTTCTATCGAAGGTTCATAAAAGATTACGCGCGTGTTGCACGCCCGCTACACAACTTAACCAAAAAGGAAGAACCCTTTCGATGGGAAGAACCCCAGCAACATGCGTTTGACACACTTAAGGAACATTTTACCACAGCTCCGGTACTCGCGTTCCTGGATCTAGATTGCAAATTCAGCCTGGAATCAGATGCTAGCAATTATGCTATAGGCGCAGTACTATCTATTAAGAAGGATGGCATATGGCATCCCATCGCATTCTCATCTCACTCCATGACGCCACAAGAACGGAACTACCCGGTCACAGATAAAGAGATGCTATCAGTCATCCAAGCGCTGGAACAATGACGTCATTACCTAGAAGGTGCTAGGCACCAATTTGAAATATGGAATGACCATGCAAATTTGCAATGGTTCATGACGAGACAGGATCTCAACCGTCGGCAAGCCCAATGGGCAATGTACCTCTCACGGTTCAACATGTTGTGGTTCTACAAGCCTGGCCACACAATGACGAAACCAGATGCTCTCTCTAGAAGAGAAGATCATGCCGTGGGAATAGAAGATGACAACAAAGGAATCGTTGTTATCACCCCGGATAAGATTAGGACAACCATCCTTATCGCAGATGATGGGGATATATTAAAACAAAAAATATTCAACGCCACGTGCCTTCTGAATGAAGCAGATATTCAGAGGCTGTGTAAGAAGAACTCCATCTGCGAAGAACGCGATGGATGCCTATACGATACTTTCAGCAGACTATACGTGCCGGAAAGCAATATACTACGGATGGAGATCATCCAGAAACACCATGACTCCCCGGTCGCAGGACACCTGGGATATGAGAAAACCATAGAGCTGTTGCAGCGCAACTACTGGTGGCCTGGAATGGCTACCCTAGTCAAAGATTACGTTGCTAGATGTGACACATGCCAAAGATTCAAGGGATCTAATTGGGCCCCAGCAGGCCTCCTCCAACCACTCCCAATTCCGAATACCCCGTGGGAACACATATCAGCCGATTTCATTACGGATCTTCCCCTGTCCCACGGCTACGACTCAATCTTGACGGTCGTTGATCACTTATCAAAGGAGGTTGAGTTGATCGCCTGTACAAAAACATGTTCAGCCCTGGACACAGCAAAGTTGTTCTTGGCAAACGTATGGAAGCACCATGGCCTTCCACGTTCCATTACATCGGACCGAGGCCTGCAGTTCGCGGCTCAAGTTATGCAGGAGCTTAACAAGGCCCTCGGTATCGCCACTAAGCTATCGACATCTTTTCATCCGCAAACAGACGGACAAACAGAGATCGTCAATAAGGAGATCGGGAAATTCCTACGAATCTATTGCTTCGAAAAGCAAGATTCATGGTTCGCCTGGCTGCCAATCGCCCAATTCTCCATTAATACAAAGAAACACGCTTCGACCAAGAAGTCACCCTTTGACGTGACACGGTCATATCTTCCCTGAATGGGAATTGAACCCATTAGTTTGGACAGAGCCCCAGCGGCTCAGAAGTTTGCATCGGAAATGGAAGACGTAATAGAAAGCGTTAAAGAAAACATGAAACAGGCACAAGACCGAATGAAGGTCAACGCCGATAAAAGTCGCTCGGCAGCGCCCGAGTATACCATCGGCCAGCAGGTCTGGCTCTCTACAGAAAATCTGCGTTTGACACGTACCTCTCGCAAGCTATCCGAGCGATGGCTTGGCCCATACACAATCATCGGCTTGGCCGGGCCTAACGCCGTTGAATTAAAATTACCCAAATCGATGCAAATCCACCCAGTAGTCAACATCTCTCGGGTTAAACCTTATCGTGACTGCCTGGAAGGACAAGTCTCTAACCGGCCGGGACCCGTACATGTCACAGAAGACAGAGACAATGAATGGGAGGTGGACCGGATCATCGATTCACGTTATAAAAATAAAAAGCTGGAATTCCTCGTACATTGGAAGGGCTACGACGACACGGATTGTACCTGGGAACCTAAAAGCAACCTCGGCAACGCGAAAGAAGCATTGAATGACTTCTACCACGCTAACCCCGCAGCACCCAGGGCCATTTCCATTCCCCCGGAGGATTTCTTATTGCTCTTCAAAAAGAGGCCGGAGCCTTTTACGAGTCTTCACCCCAAGCAGATACCTTTTGATCGCCTGGAAGTCGATCTTTAGAGAGGGGGTAGTGTTACGGCTCGATACGCCTAACAACGTCCTAACGGACTTAGTCGTTTTCTTTCTTCTTTCTTTATCTTATCAGATTAATCTATGACAGCCACGCTGTCTCTATGTTTCTCTTTTCTTTTCACATTATGCCACATGCACTCCTCACCCTTCTCATCTCCGTGCAGTGCATGGCTATGCCTCACTTCTCATCTTCCATTCTACCACCGCCGTGCGGTTGCCTCATGCATCACTTCGTTTCCATTCCATGGCCGTGCTTGATGCACGCTTCTACCTCATGCTACTAGGATCTGGAATACCCTAGAACACTTATTGGTAGATCCGACGTAAACATGTACATACAGTAGCAGTAGTATATAAGGGCACAAGTCCCAGCCAGAGAACTCCAGTTTAGTTCTCTTGGTTTTCTACCTCATTAGCTCCACTTGAACGCTCCTGATCATTGCTAGTCGCTGGTCAGTACTCTTCCGATCTTCGATTCCCTAGTGCACCCTTGACGGGTTATTGGGTTGTTTCAATGGGCCCACCAGCAAGGCAGGGACTAGTGTTCATGGGCCAACCGGTAATGTATGGAACTGAAAGTATGGGCCCACCGGCAAGGAAGGGACTTACAATCATGGGCCAGTCAATAATCTACAGGAACAAAACACCATCCCCTCGCCAAGGATGGGACTAGTGACCAACCACCATTTGCTTGCTCATGGGCTGGCCGGTATAGCATGGCCCATTCAATTTCTGGCCAACCTGTCATTCACGGACATTATTGTTCATCGGCCGGCTTTGGCTAGCCTGTTGTTTTTGGGGATTTGACGCATTGGCTGGCCGGTGTTTGACAAAAATTGCTACTGCATGGGGTTTTGTCCTAGTCATCTTCACCATCATCTCGCTGAAGTAGCTCGTCCCAAAATGATGTGCCATGTTCAGGTTCATCTAAGGACATGGTTTGTTGATCCATCGTGTGTCGCATCGAAGGCTTGAAGATTAGATTACAGTACGGAGTCTCATCTCATCACTACCTAATTAGGCCATGGTGTCTGTGACATCCTGTGATCTTTGGATGTCGCTCGTCGTGCGTGAACGGTGAACGTATGTCATTTGTATGTAGATAGTTTAATACAAACGATGTGGGAGCTACTGGATGGAGAGAGAGGAGGAGGAGATTCGGGAGGAGCGCGGAGCACTCACTGGCCCATAATGGAAGCCTGCACCTGTCGGGTGGGACATGAGCTGCGTTCCCGAGTGGGTAGGAGGGTTCGCCGACGCATGAAGCAATAGCGTCGTACCCGGCTGGTAGGAGGTGGACTGGACTCACTGTGATTATCTGCAAACCGGGGGGATGGTGAGTGCAAGAACGACTCGTGCAAGACTGGTTTGGCTTGCATGTAGGGAGCAAGGATTTGGGCGTGTTTGCATAGGTAAATGAGAAATGCGTCGCTCGCCCAGCGGCCCTTGACCTTGACTACGTCAAAGGGGATGTTACGAAGTAGGTACTCGAGGGTTGAACCAATGCGAATGCCATGCCCTTTCAATGAGGAAATGCCGGCGCTTTTTGCGGCTTTCTCGAGGGTTTTTAAGAACTTCGAGCGAGTCAGCGGGCGATGACCGTTCTTTACTCTGTACACGAATATGTGAGCTTCATTGGGAGGGTTGTTGATGCCGAAATGGTTGCGAATGGCACTGTGGGGATCGGTTGGACCGTCCTGTTTCGCTCAGTTGACGTCCTCTCCTAAAGGGGTGGCTTTGGTCCGAGGCAAATGGAAATTGGTGATTTCGAGTCCATGTCGATCATGCTGGGTTGACATGTGGTTGCGCGTGACATGGTGGAGGGGATTGAACGAGGTCAGGTTGCTGACTGTGAACTCGCCGGTTCGGGTGGTGGCAAAAAAGGTTGTGGTCAGGCATGCGAAGACAGCGGCGTTGACAGGATCTGAAAGGTCGAGGTGATTGCGAATTTTGGCGATGATGTCCATTGTGTAGGGTTCACGGGGGGGTCTTTTGGAGGAGGCTGGGGCGAGGAGTTTGGCTGCTTTGAGGAGAGCGTCGGTTTCGTCGGTGTTGAGAGGCCAGGTGAGGCCATGGATCGTGTGCCATGTGTGTACTGCATTGACGTAGTTTGTGATGGTGCTGCCAGCGTACATGCCTGCCAGAGTGGAGATGAAAGTGGAGATGAGTTCGTGCAATGCTGGGGCACGCTGGTTCTCAGGTACGCCTTTGAGGTCACAGAAGGTGTGGAATACGAGCAGGCCCGAGCCGTAGGTCTCCTTGGTGGAGTCTGCCCAGGCGTACCTGATCACCTCGTAAATCCTTTGGGCATCGAGGGAGACGAAGGGGGGGGAGGCATTTCGAGCGGTGGTGGGTTGCCACAGTAGGAGTTGTTCCCTGGCGAGGCAGTTGGGTCGGAGGGATTGAGCTGTGGGAGGTGCGGGCTGTGGGAGGGGCAGCCTTACAACGTTAGCGGTGGCTGCAAGGGGGGTGAGAGTTTGCGCTTTTGGAGGGGTGGATAGCATACCTTGGGTGATGGCTGTCTGGATGAGGGTGGGACGGGGTTTGGTGGTAGCCGAGACGGGGTTAGGCAATGGGTGAGTCGTCGAAGTTGACGAGGAGAGGGCGGAGGGGTTTGGGGATGTGGAAGGGCGGGAGTAGAGAATGCATGGGAGGATAAATCCCACGCGAAAGATCGTCGGCGGGATTGTTGGCGCTATGTATGTATCTAGGGTGCGCTGTGCAGTGGACCGCAGCCAATGCGGTGTGAATTTGCTCGAAAACGTCGTTGGTGGGTTTGTTCCGACTTCGTCCCTTTCGCCATGCATCGATGACACCTTGGTTGTCGCCGAAAAGTTGGAAATGAATGTCGGAGGCGCCAGTGTGGAGGAAAGCGAGGATGAGAAGCTCGAAGCCGACGCTCTCGGCCCAGCCAATGTCGTGCCCTCCGTTGCACCAGCCTGGGTGTAGTTTCCACGTGCACCATCGCCCATTGAGGTGGATCCCAATCCCAGTGGAGGAGCTGGCATCAGAGTAGGCTTCAGGGTTGAAAATGCGCTGGGGGGTGGGTATGGGAGAGGGTGGTGTGGGAAGCGCGAGGTGGTTTGCCCACCATTTTAGGTCATCTTGGGTGTCACGGGGGGGTGTTCTAGGCAGGAAGGGCCTGTTGTCGAAAATGGTCAGCATCACCTTGAGGTTGATTAGGTATGGTCACCCTTCGGGAAAGATTTGGGCGGTGTGTGTGAGTTTCCCATGTAGTTTCTGTACCTCGTGAAGGGTGTGCACTCGGCGCATGTTCCATTCGTGTATGGAATTGATGTATTTTATGCGTTTGTGCTCCGCTAGGGCCACAGTATGGTTCAGTAAGTTCCATGTGAAGCCGATGAAGGTAGGGCTGTCGGAGAAAGGGATATCTTTGGATATTTCCCATGGGATTCCGAGTTCCTGGGAGATGCGGTCTATGTCACTCATGTCATAGCAGAAAGTGGTCTCAGGTGCGTCATGTGGTGGGTGTTCGGAGAAGTCTTTTAGTGGGAATAGGTGGTCCTCATCGAATTCTTCAATTTGTCCATCAGGGAGAGTGGAGCCTGCGAACCACGAGCAGCCGCCCGTGACTCTGGGGCCGCTGTGCACTGCGATGTGCTTCGCAATGTTATCACACACTTGGTTGTATTCGGTTAGGTTAGCTTTTGGTATGCGGATGAATAAGTGGTCATCGACCCATCTGAGGATGGGTCCAATGCCGAAAAAACGCATTATGTCAGCGCCTGCACTGCCGACATTGCCATAGATTCCTCCAGAGGGTCCAAATACGAAGCAGGTGGAAGTGTCAACTGTGAACTGGGATTCGGTGAGACGAACTACGAGGGCATGCCATTGCGAGGGGTGGAGAGGTACCATTCTGTATGCCTCAGCCACATCGCGAATAGCGCCCTGGGATCCGGGGGGAAGGGTAGACAGGATTAGGGCTACTATGGAGAAAGTACTGTATGGGGAGGGGTAATCATTCGAATTGACTAATGAGTTAATGGAAGGGGATGGGGAAAGGGATGCGGGAAAAGATAGGTTTTGGACGAGACGAAATTTACCGGGCTTGCCGGGTTTGGGTACGAGTGACAAAGGGGATGTTTGAAAGGGGCCAAGGGAGTCCTCGATCTTGATCTTGGTGAAAGGTCCTAGGTATCTACCTTTGGCAAATTCTTTACTTACAATTTCGTCGAAGATGTGGGTGAATTGGAAAATGGAAAGATTATTTGGGGGGGAGAAGGTACGCGAAAGGGGGGGCAGTCCGGCAAAGAAACCGTGGTGAAGTCCATCATATATGTTCGGGTATCTGTCATGTAATCGCGCTTCGCTCAGCCATTGGCGCCATGTGTTGGGTCTATACGGCGTTAGCGCTCGGGCGCGCCTGTGCACGATGGCATTTTTGAGCGCCGTGGCTGGCGTTGCCACAGCCTGAACACTTGTGTTTGGCGGATTTGTGGGGGAGGCTACAGCCGTTGGGTCTTTGCCAGTCACTGCATAGGACATTTCCTTTACCGTCTGTGAGACAATTGTCGGAATTGCAGAACGTGTAGGTGGGGGAGCCGTCCCAGAGGTTTGGCTCGTTGCATTCATAGACCCGGTGGGGGTGTCGACCAAGGCATTTGGGACACATGGATTTGAATGAGGAAGTGCCGGCTGGGTCACTGGACGACCGCTTGAGGCGGTGTTTGGGGGAGGTGACGGTGTGTGAGGAACTCGCCTGGGGGTTGGGTGGCTGACGAAAACGATGGCGGGAGGGTGAGAGGGAGCGGGAGTTCCTGCGCCGCTCATCGCTCGGTTCAGTACGCTGCGGGTAGTGGCGCGAACGACGGGAGCGGGATGGGGAGGATGG